>SCDS01000761.1:0-41551 GCA_004149465.1 Drosophila nigromelanica
TGTCTGTCTGACCGAGACGTGAAATTTATGCTTTGGCATAATTAACTTCAAACATGATCTCATAAATTCATCTCGCGTTCGTATTCGGCTGTTGTTTACGAACAAGAAGTTTTGCGGCAATGGATGTGGTTTGTGGTTTAACTGCTTTTATGGTAACAAAAATATACAAAAAAAAAAAAATCAAAAATAAACAAAAATAAAAACACAAAATAAAGCATTGAATAACAACTAAGAGTACGCGACTATAACATACCCTGTGCAATGTTTAAGTTTAAATGATACATGAAACCAAAAAACCACAATTCTTTGGCCTTACTCTTAAAATCGATGATTTAGGAGGATCTTTGAATTTATAGGAGTAAGAGGACCTTGATGTTGATAGGGTGTATATTAATGAAGTTAAAACAAATATAATTTATTTGTAAAGCTCTCCTACAAAATTTGCTAGACCTAAGCTCTCAAATTTTCTGAGTTCCTTGAGTTAGGAGCTTGAAGCTAATGCATTATCTTTAAATAATTAAAAGGAATAACAGATATAAATTATATGTAAAATATGTACATACCAAAGTTTCTTGAGCTAGGAGGAGTTAAAAGCTAATATAATAATATAATATTGATAATATTGATGTATGTTCAAAAATAATAAATATTAATTATATGTAGAGCTCATATACCAAATGTTCTGAATCTAGTCTTTAGAGTTTCTGAGTTCCATGAGTTAGAATGGACAAATTCAAACTTAAGTTCACTCTAAAATAATATAAACAACATTGACAAGCTCATTAGATACAGGGTATGCAAAGAAAAAAAATAATTTTTTAATACACAAAAAAATAAATAAATAAAATAAAAATCGACAACAACAGCAGCGAGCAGCAGGCAACAACTTTGGTTAAAAAGTCATCAAAGACCAAGACGTCAACAACAACAACAACCGCGACAATAACAACAACAACAGCAACAACAACAACAACAACAGTCACGATGTTGGGTTGGTCGGTCAGACGTTTGGTTGTTTGGTTGCCCGTTGGGTTGTTGGGTTGCTCGCTTGGTTAGTTGTTGTTTTCGTTGGCTTGAAACCAGTTTGGGCTTCAGCTCTAAACTTTATTTACAATATTGTTTTCTTTTACGACTGCTGCTGGCTGCGATTTTCGCTGTTGTTGCTGTTGTTGTTGTTGTGGTTTTGACCCAAGCTCCTTTTTGTAATAAAGAAACTGGTATAGCAACTAGCCGTACTTAAAGCAACTGCAGACCCTCTCGGCTGCAGCCGCAGACTCACGACGATGTAGCCAATTTGATGTGCATCTCGAAGCTGGCAGCCCCATGTTTAGGCAGCCCCTTTTCTCGAAACGCCAACGGAGCAGCTGACAATGGAGCTGAGAGCTGGTCTTTGGGTGTTGATTGGTCCCGTGCGGTTTATCAATCATTAACAGACACCCGACTCGACTCGACTCGACTCCAAACTCATAAAAACCGTTGCCTAAATGCCCAACTTGGCCTCTAAAAGGCCATCACATTATACAGATGCCGTCTTTCAGATTTACAAATAGCGGTACATAAAAAAAAACAAAACTAAACTAAAGAGAAAAAAATAATAATAAAAAATAGAAAATACTGAAATTTTCGTATGGTCATAACATTTTACGAGTACGGGCCTGGCTTATTGTCAGATGGGTCAGCAACGAGCAAAGCGCCAGTTGCCGGGGCTTATTTGATTAGGTACTTTGGCTACGCAACTGGAAAACTTTTGGCTTTTCCCCCCTTTTCGTTTCGCAAATCTGGCAAAAAGTGTCTTGATGTGGTTAGTTGGCATACTACAGACAACGAGGTCCAGCTGGAAGTATTTCAAATTTTCAAAGTGTTTGATAACTTATTTATTTGATTTGAAAGCAGCTTAATAAAACTTTATTTTATAACGATGATTGAATTTACAGCAAACTTGTTAGATTCTTCAAATTTAAGCAAATGGGAAATGTAAGCATCTACAACCATATTTAATCATATTTCTAAATAAAGATAAATTTAAAAAGATATAAAAATTAGGATCCATGTTCGAATGCAGAATTGTCTGCATTTTTCTTCTTACATTAAAGTTTGAGTTTTAATAACTTTAATCTTAAATGATTTTAAGGACTAATTTTCTATTACCAAGTTGATTATTTTTTCAATTTTTCACCAGTTTTTAAATACTTTTATATGCCATTTTCTAGGAATAATGATGATTATTATTATGATTATTTAATATTCCTGACAACTAGTTTCCTATTACCCGCCCTGCTTCTTTTTTTCTATTCCTTTCAATTTTGCATCGTGAAACACTTTATACTCCATTTTATAGGGATAATGATGATAATTATAATGATTAATAACTTTAGTAAATAAGATTGCAGAATATTATTCTCATAGATTTCCTTCTCTCTTTATCCTTTCCAATTTTGCACCAATCTTGAAACACAAAACTGTGAATTTGCCGAGCCGGAAAGTTGACTGCGAATTGGGACAAGGTAATGAATGCTGTTGCCCACCCTTGATGATAGGACCAGAGTCAGTGCCGGAACCAGTGCCAATTTCATATCCGAGGAACCGCAGCTGAATGTCAATAGCTTAACCAAAGTGAAGAAGGAAGAGAGAGAAAGAGGAAGAGAGAGCGCGGGAGAACATAATTTGCTTTGCTTAGTTTTTGCTACGTTTCGGTATTTTTATTACAATTTCTGTTAGTTAGTTCGGTGCGACAAGGATAAACAGGCAAGGAGTCGGCATCCGCATTCGCATCCGCATCCGCATCCGCAACCCAGTTGCAGACCCACTGAAATGCGGGCTGTGGTTCGAGCGACCAAAGCAATGTAACATGCCAAATGTGTCCCGGAATTTAATTAAACATTTTCAGCGCTTATTCGTGTATACATTTATCCGGGTCTCCTGGTCCTGCAGGACCTGGTACTGGTACTGGCCCATGGCCACAACAGCTCCACCGCTCCACGACTGTCATTTGCCATGTTTCTAACCAACTAAGTTAAACCGCCCACCGCCCCTTCTTACTGCCCCCGCCCACCGATGTGCTGCCAAACTGTCCCGTTCGCAATTCTTGGCCAAAGAGTCGGACGGAGGGTTGTTGTGGCCATTGATTCCGAGCCCGAACCCCAGCCCCAGTGGCTGGTCCAGGACAAGTTCTGGCCAGATGTGGGCGCCGGGGTCAGCGGGGCAAGCGAGTGGCGAAGGTTATTGACATATTTTAACAACTATTTGCAAAAGGCTTTAGTTTCACTTCAATTCCATTTTCATTTCTCCCCTTACCCGGCCGGCCGGATTGCGACCCCTTCCCATCTGTTTTTTTTTCCTACGCATAATTGAAACAAGTGCATAATGTCTTTATCCTGTTGGTCCTTGGTCCGCTCTGTTTGTTTGTCTGTTTGCTGCCATGTTTAAATGTCCTCGCGGCATCAATATTTGTATCCCAGCAAATATTTGGCCTTTGCACTGTAAATAAAGTTATTTAAATTACTTTATGAAGGGTCCCAGATAAAGCACAAAAATAAAAATAAAATAAAAATAGAAAAAGAAGAAGAAGAATTGCAATACTTGAGGCATCGCCTGTTTGCGCTGCCCAAACATAACTTGGAACTTTAGCTGGCTTCTGGCAAGGATCTGCCAAAAATCAACAAAAACATCGAAATTGAAGTTCAACCTTGACTGGACACTGACCAAAGTTTATTTCACTGTTTGAAATTGAATTAAACCGGATTTACATATTTTCTTATAAAATTGCGACAAAGCTGCAAGCTTGCTGTTTTTCTTATGCATTAAGGTACCCAAGTGACGAAAATTATTTGATTATTTCAAAAAAAAATTTAGAGACAATTTGTTTTTAAGTTTTTATATAATGTGTAGACAGGTTAAACATTTTTTTTTTTGAAATACTTATATATTCATAGAATCCCAAAACGCATATGTTTAATTTTCCGAGTTCTATAATCAAAAGATTTTTATTAGAATTGGCTTGTTGATCCTTTGTTGAGCTAGATTTACATTTTGCATTTAAATGAAACAATTTTGAAAATGTTCCAACACAGCCATATGCTCAAATTTCCCACTTTCATAACTTTGTTGAAACCATGCTGATTTTCATGTGAAACAGTTGCTCTGTCATGGCTTAGCCTCTGGATTAAACTTGCATATAAATTAATTTTTTTTTTTTTTGAAAACAGACATTTTCATAAATAAAATTTTCTTTATTCAATAACTTTGTTAAAACAAAAACTGCATTTAAAAATTTATAAATTTTGTCATGACTGTTTCTTGTTACCAAAAACAAAACTGCTGTACGAAGACATTTTTGGTACACTGTACATCGAAACATTGTGAAATAAGCATCGGTAATAATCGCTCAAATTAAAAGTCGATACATTTATGGTTCGATACTTGATTGCATCACGAGTAGCGATCAGACAGCGCATCAACGATACTTTCGATATTTTTCTACATAGCATTTGTAAATTTGTCGTTACAGAAAACTGATCGAAAGAGTTGCAAAAACAAAAACAGCTGCTTTCGCACTCTCTCTTTCGCTCTTAGCCACTCGTAGGAAGGCAACTCAGCTGTCTACACACACACACACATGTGAACATAAATATATATGTACACTCATTTGTGTATCATTCTCCTTCTTCGTTAGCTTAGCTTATGCTTGGCGCAATCAAATGAACATTACGAATGCCAGCACAAAGCGCACAGTGCAAACGTTTGCACAAACAACAAAATGTTGTTGCCCACTCTCTCTCTCTCGCTCCATCTCGCTTGCACACTCATTAGGCAGCTGCTGCTGCTCTCCGCATTTTGCATTTTGCGCATGCAAGCTTGTGCTCAGCACTGGCCGTACTTCTGAATATTGAGTACTTTTCAGTGCTGTGCGCGAGTCCGAGTCGTGGACAGCTGTTGACGACGAAATCGCTGCCAAGATCGATATTCGCGATGAATTCACGCGACCGACAATTCTGGACGGAATTTCTGCAGCTCTACCGATCGCTGCCGGCCGTGTGGAAGGTCAAGAGTCCGGAGTACAGCAGCCGTGCCCTTAAATCCGCCGGCTACGAGCAGCTGGTGCGGAAGCTGCGCGAGGTGGAGCCGCACGCAGATCGCGCGCTGGTGGTGAAGAAAATCAACTCGTTCCGTACGAACTTTCGTCGTGATTTGCGCAAACGCGAACTGTGCAACGCGGAGGCGCCGTTCGAATCGACGCTGTGGTACTTTGAGCTGCTCGGCTTTCTGGAGGGACAGGAGGACGGCGGCCTGCACAAGGCGAGCAGTTCCGAGCCGGAAGTGCAGCCCGAAGCTTTGGTAATTGAGCTTTTCAAGCTATTCCGCTTTCTCTCTTTTACACGCGTGTGTTTTGCATCTCAGCGCTACGCGACGTTTGACGAGCCGCGTCTTAGGAAGCGCCGCACAGCTTTAAAAGCTGAGCCGGCCGTCTCACCTGCATTCCCCGCATCTCTCGCTGCCTCCTTCGCCACGTGCAGGCAGCGGCGCAAGCGCTCTGCGACGCTCTCCGAGTCGGAGGCACTGGCTCAGACCTGGCGCAGCCAATTCGATGAGCTCGCGCCACGACAGAAGCTCCTCGCCCGCAAGCTCATCTCGGACGTGCTCTACTACGGCTGCTTGGAGCAGCTGGAACCATCCCACGTTACCCAGCTGCAGCAGCTGATGCTGCGCAGCAGCCCCACGCCACAGATTGAAGATGTTTCATTGTCGCCGCGTGCCGACAAACTGTGCTCCATGGACAACTACGATGAGAGCGATTCTGTGGATGCGGATGGATAAAATTGAGAGAATTGAGAATAGATACTTAAGGTCTTTAGTGTATGTACATGATAATATATGCAAAGCTTTCAATTTAATAACAACATATATAAAAGATACTATTTATTAGCGCGAAGTATCTGAAAGATATTTACATATATAAATGTTTTATTTTTTGGTTTTTGATATATTTGTGTGAAAAGTTTTTGTTATCTGAATATTTGCTTACTCAAAATATATATATTATATATTAAAAATATATATATTATATATAGTTTATTATTGTTTGGTGTTAAATATTCATATTCGTCATATATATTTTTTCATATACATATTTTTAGTCTATTTTTTAGCATTTAACATGCCAAAATAAGAAAAAATTTTTTCTTTTCTTCATTTTTATTGCTTTTTCAGAGTTCGAATTAGCCAGTTTAAATACTTTTCCCATATGAAATTTCATATAAATTTAGATAATACAGTATACAAGTTTGAGAATTTTAAAATAAAACGCTGAAAAATTATGTTTTTTTTTAAATGTAAATATACAAGTTTGAAGAATTCCTAAATAACGTTTTACTTCACTTTAGATATTTCAGGGATTAAAAAAAATAGTAAAATTAATTAATTAACAACGATAGTGCCATCATATAAATATTTATAGAAACAAGAGTATTATCAGAGACTGATTGACTGATGAATGCTACTCAGAGTCTGTGCTGAATGGAATTAGTAAAGATTTTACATTCGGAAACTGAAATCAAGATAATCTTTAATGGAAATTGCCTGATAAGAAATTTGCATAGTCATTAGTCGGCAAACAAAAACTAAGCTAAATATTTCTAAGCTAAGGGCAAAGTCGATGCGTTTGTCAGGAAATGAATAAATAAATGAATGTGCTTGAAATGAAAACGAATTAACAACGTTTATTGGCAAGCATTAAAACTTGGTCAATTGGTTTGAAAAGCTTGCGCAAAACCAGAAAACCAATTGTGAAGACACGAGTGCACAAAAAACAAAGTGACATTTTCAACCCCTCCCCCTTTTCCGCCCCCTGATCAACGAAAAATGCAAATTTATTGGCATTTAATTTGAAAGTAAGACAACGTGAGCGCAAGAAAGAGAGAGTGCGAGAGAGTTAGAGGAAAACAGAGCTTAGCCCGCATTCAGTTCAAATACATCCCGCACTCGAAAATAAAAAAAAATAAAAAAAAACCAGACCCGAACCCCCATAATGTGCACAAACTTTACAACAACAACAACAACAATGAGGGAAAGAAAATGAACGAAAAAAACAACAACAACAAAAAAACAATGCGAACCACAACAACAAATTCGGCATATAAACGAGCGCATAATGAGCTCCATAGAGCCTTCCGCAATGCTTTAGACGGATGGACGGATGGATGGATGGATGGACGGCTGGATGGATGGCTGGATGAATGGATGCAGACAGAGGCAGCACTTGGGAGGAACAGAGTTAGTGGGCGAGTGAGAGCGGGATAGAGATGGCTTGAAAATCGCATTAAATGCCTAAAAATAGTAGCTGGCAGCTCAGTGGGCTCATATATTAAACACGCCCAGTTCGAGTCCCAGTGGCAGTCGGCAACCGAAACCCGGTGCCGGGGACAGGGCCATAAGTAACAGCCCGTCGATGGTGCTGCCTTTTTTATGCTCTCTGCATATCATGCAATTACTTTCCACTCAAATGTCAATTTAAATTGAAGTTTTATGCAAAAACCATACTTGAAACTTTGCGCCTGCTTGGCCCATCCTTGGAACGCTCAAAGAACAATACGCCGCATGGCAACTCAATCTGACACGGCTTCTTCTTCTCTCTCTCTCTCTCTCTCTCTCTCTCTCTTCTCCCCCTTTCCCAGTTGCTGCTCCTCTAAATTTCAATCCCGCTTGTGCTCTTGTTCATTTCCGGAACAGGCTGAGACTGAGATTGGGTTTGAATCGGGGTCCGGGTCCGGGTCCGGGTGTGGGTCCGGGGTAGCGTCTGCTCGTGTTTGTGTTCAGCTTTTTATGTGTTAGATGCACATTTCGGAAATTAAGTTGAAATTTATTAGCACATCTTTGTCGTCGAATTACATGGATTGGTTTTTTCGCAGCTCCAAGGCATTGCAAGTTCTTACTATAGAGCAGCAACGAATCACGAAAGCCCCTTTATATGAATAGATATTTATTAAAGAGTTGTATGATCCTGAATATAGCTATATAACTTTTAAGCTTGCAAATATTTAAATAACTTTTGGTACATTTTTGTATGTCATTAATAATTGTTCTTAGACTAAACAAATTGATTGTTTGAATATTTTTGGCCACGTTTACTTAATAAATAAAAGAACACAATTTTCGTTTACTTATTTAAGATCTAACATTTATTTTAATATGGAATATAGCATGCAAAATACGATTCTCATAATTGTAAATATTTTCTTGACTACAAATAAATATACTCTTTTGAAAAATACAAAAAGAAGCTATTAAATAAATCTTCAATTTTGAATAACATTTCTCAATTGTATTTTTTTTCAATTTTTAGATAAATAATAAATATAAGGTAACATAAGTAAATTATATTATTTCACACTGAACCGAGATGCCTGTTTAAATCGAACAAAGCGCAAATGTATCTGAAGGACTCTCAATGAGGATATACACACTGATATTTATTTGCACACACACACACACACACACACACTTCACACATGCACGTGTGTGTGTTTGTGGGCACTCGATTTCCATTTGGTTGAGTATTAGTGCCTCAATATTACACAATTTCGAATCGCATCAAGTCGTTAAAAGTTTCGATTACACAACGCGTTTTACAATTGCCAGCGGAATGGGCCATGGAACAGGGCGGGACGCGAAAAACAACCACAACTAACGGTGACGGGGCCAGGGGCGGGAACTCCCTCCGTATTGTGTGTGTGCTTGTGAGTGCTAAAACAAATATTGAAAGTGGCATTAAAAAAAAAAATCACAAAAAAACTTTGCCAACGCTGATTTTATTGCCATGAATTTGCGCTCAAATGGCAAATCAATGTGTTTCCTTCTGCCAGTCAATTTTATGGTTGTATTGTTTCATATATCCTGTGCTGGGGCAACCAGCCCCGAACCACAATCCCGCATATTGTACGGATCGGATGCTGTTGAAAACACTGACGATATAGTTATAGCCAGACAATCACGCACATAATGGAAACAAAATTGTTTTTACTCTACAAATGAAAGAGTCGAATATTGCTTAAAGCAATATTCAACTAATTTTGCTTATGTTTTAGAACATTAAAACATGGTGAAGATACTTTTCTAGTGCAGACAGCACAACGTTTGCGAATGCAGCACAAAGCAGAATGCAACTAATAAATGCTCACGCGAGAGCAAAAAAACAGAGAGAGGGAGAGATTTTTACAGCCAATTAAATTATGGATTATGTGCAAAATAAAATGAATTAGTGATGTTTGAATACTTTGTATAAGTTGTACTACCGTTAAGTGCTGCTATCGATACACGCACATAGTTCTACCGGCTTTGCTGCCCGGTATTCCCATTAACTTTTCGTCGTTATTTTTTAATGCCAACGCTTTTAACGCAACGCGTTGATGTTTTATCACCTCCGCCCCTCCCCCTCGCTCAAGCCAGCTAGCAAATAAAAGCGGCAACAAACTATGCATATAAACAATTTTTACTACTATGTATCCGAACGGGGGAGGACCCCGCTCTCTTCTAAGAGCTGTGCAGCCCTTTTTGGTGTTGTGCGACCCTCGCACTTTGCTCGCTACTGATGCATTGATTTTTCCGATATACAAAACATTCTTATCCATGGCAAAAGGGGACGCCTACGGCCACGCCCCATTTGAGCTACAACAGGCACCTGCCCACAAGCAGAGCTTTTAACGACGAACCCCCCTCGCAACCCCCTCCACCCCCTCCACCACCCCTCACCTTAGCACCCCGCGCAGATTTTTGTTGCCTTTGTTTTTATAGCGGCGTGTAATGTGATTTATAGCCTGTTCGGTCCTTAAAATAAATTCCTTTTAATGGTTTTTTATTGCCATCAGTAGTCGGCGTCAGCGTCAGCGTCAGCGTTAATGTTAATTAAACTATTGTAGTGCTTGTTGCTCAGAAAAAGCTCTGAGTGCTGTCCCTGCTCGGGCGCCATAAAACCCACAAAAAGAAAAAAAGCAGAGCGAGAGAGAGAGAGAGAGAGAGAGATAAGAAAAGTCCCGAAAACCAGGGATCAGAGTTGGACAGCGTTTCAGTTGTTGAATGAATTCGCCTCGTGAGCAGTTTTTGGCGATAAAGGTATGAAAGGATTGGGCTGCGAAATAGCAGATAAATTGAACCCGAAGGTGATATATGTATGCAATTGTTAGAAAGTACTTAGCGATTGGGACAACCGATAAAAGTTTCAGTCGGATTTTTAGCATTCAGGCATTGTTAATGCAATTGCTGAGCAACCAGATAAAATTAATTTTCAAATTGTTGGCTTACGTAAGGGCCATCCCTTGATGGGGCAGCGACCACCTCAGTCACGTACCACGTGCCACATGGCGTCCCTTTGTGGGACACCAAAGTAGCTGCCAGATTGTTGACCAGCTCATTAAAGCCATATTACTCAGGCTAAGCCTGTCGGACCTGTTCGCCTGCCAAATGCTTTGGGGATTATGATGTGTTGATATATAACGGGGTCCCGAACTAGTTAGATGCGTTGCCCGGTTTAAATCGTTGCTTGTAATTTTTCTTCTTTTTTTTTCTTTTTTGATAAATATTTAATGTTTCAAAGTTTTGCGTCAATGTGTTTACCACGGCCGAGGATGTTGCCACGGCGGGTGTTCTGCCCATTTGAAAATTGCGTCATGATAATTGCGGTTCTGTTTTTTAGGCCCCAGCTGCGTTTAATGGCTTTTCACAATTTAAGCAAGTCCCATTTTATTTTTGGTTTTTCCAAATAGCTTCCTATCGTTGTTTTTTTTTTTTTTTACTTTTTACCCTCGTTTGTTCCTTTTTCTTCACTGTTTGGCATATTCTTTGCCTGTTTCTGCTGTTCCCGTTAATACTCTACTGCAAATAAATTGCTGATATTACCCACATTTTGTTTGTATATTTGGTATTTAGGTTTTATTAAAATCTTTCGGTTATTTGTGGCAGATTATTAATAATGGACTCTGGGATTGGGCGCAGCGACTGGAAGCTTGACAAGATAAACATGGAAAACAGATATATTATATACATTTTCTTTATGTTTTATACATTTTTCGAAGTATAAAGGCACTAGCATATCGAAGAGAGGTATACCTTTAAATAATTGGAAGCATACATATAATAAAATTTTGTTGCGGTTTTCGATGGTTTTACGATGAATTGATCTGAATTTAAGATCATTTATAACCAAAAAATATATTCTGTGTGTTTGTGTTTATGTATCTTTCCAAATTCATGATATATTTTCAACAAGATGTGAATTTAAATTTTCCAAAATATTTCTTACTGTTGGGTTCAGTATGCCCTTGCACAGGGTATCCAAAGTTTACCATGTTAAACATGAGTGTTCACATGAACACCATTTTTTTTTAGATAGCCATAGCAAAGTTCATAATTATGTATGTTAAAAAAAAATTGTATACTCCCTGCATATGAGAAAAAACACAAACAACATCGACTTTCTTTATGATATACAATTTTATACAAATTACGTTTTTGTATGATTATTAATATTATTATGATAACGTTTAGTTATCATAACTTTATATATATATTTATTTTTTTTCATATATTAGCCTTGAACCCAAATGCTCAGTTTCCTAAATGCCTAGAAACTTATCTAATCTCTCCTCGTCTGAGACGGTCTCCGTATCCTGCTGTGGGGATCTTCGAACCTTCGCTTCTACATTAGCCCAAGTGTGTGGGTCCGTTAGCCAACTCATCATTTCATTCTATACCATTCTATTATATTCCGTTCACTTAACAGATTATCAAATCTGTAGGAATGATATCATCTGTGGACCATTTGTACATTTGGTTAGGTGCTTGTTTATCACAGATTCGACAAGGTCGAAATGCGTTAATTAAGCATATACAAAGCGGCAATAGAAGCGTTCCAGCGGTTCCAATTACGAGCATTTCGGCGTCCCTTAAAGTTCTTCAGCATTTTAACCACAATTCTCGAGCGATCGTTGAGTTCCAGGGCCAAAACAACCTAAAGATACAAAAAAAAAAAAACGAAATCAAAAAGCAAAATCCGAATAATGTTGTAATTTACAGTGTCTACGAAAAAAAAACGAAGAGAATTTGTTTTTCTTACGATAAACAAAAGGCGAAAAGCAAAATAAATAGTGAAAAATAACAAGTCATAAACATGATTTATATGCAAAGTGCGCGCCATGAGATTTTTTGGAACGGTTTCGGAGCCGGATCGACGATCGGTGCCCAGAGGTGCCAGACCCAGCTGGGCGACCGAACAGACCCCGATATTAGCGTCAATTTATGCCTGTTGACTGTTTGTACAAATGGCCAGGCCAGTTGCGATCGCTCGCTTCGCTCTGATCGCTGATCATGAGCTAAAACAATGGGCCACAATTGAACTACCAAAATACGCCAACATTTTTTCTGGGTAGGCACGCACAGCGGCACCGTCCGCGTGTCCGATTGGGTACGGGCGAGGAACAGGCAGCGCTCGACCCTCGCAGCGGGACACTCAAGTTGTCTGTCCCCCCACCCCACACACACACACACACACAAATACACACACACACACTGTCTTTGTTTGTCACACACAAATGAAGAGTTGATGAGGTTGATGATCATCATGAAGATCAACTCGAAACCTCAGCGCTCAATCAGAGGGTTTTCAGCTGAGAAACTGCCTGTCATGACAGCTACGAGATGCAACTCTGGATTTGGGCTAGGGTCTGGGTCTGGGTCTGGGTCTGGGTTAGGTTCTGCTGTAGGTATAAAGGAATTGTAGCCGGTTCTGTGAGACGCTTGTTAGGCACATGTTGTTCGTGTGTGTGTGTGTGTGTGTGTGTGTTATACTCGTTCAGAAACTAAATAGAGTATATTGGGTTTGGTATCGAAGTTAGGAATTTAAAATATATATTCGTGTATATCCGAATATAAAGTGTTTTTTTTCCTTAATTTGATTTAAATTTAATAAAATCTATACATCTCCCACGGTTTTAAAGCTAGATAAATACAGAGAAATACATAAAATGCACTACTTTAAAGATCGTAGCAAACTGATTTATAAGATAATATAATATAAATATAGATAAAATCTATATAACTTGGTAAGTCGGGAAAATCTATATCTCTTACATACCAACATCGATATTTTCTCAACATAGCATTCAGTTTTTGTTTGAAAGAGTGTTGTGCAGTCGGTTATGCTCGACTGCAACGTTGTTACTCGTTTCAGCTCTCGCGTTGCTGTTTTTTATTATTTTTGTTTCTTTGGTGTGTTGTTTTTAGGTTGCCTCCGCTGGCAACGAGAGATAGTCGGACAATGGGTACACTTGTGCCTCTTGGCCAGCCCCTGTGACTGGTTTTCAGCTCCTTTTTTGTGTGTGCAATGAGCACTGATTAAATTAATTATGCCTGGCAGGTAGCATGTCCTATTCGTAGCTGATCCTCTTGGCCTATTGAAAGGCAGGCGAGCGTGAACTAATCGCCTGCACTCGCCTGCAAAGGACCTGTGCACAAAAGGGACATTTGATATTTTTGACACTTTTCCACAGTCCACAGACTCTTTTGGGACTTGTAAATTAAAAAATACGATGATTGCAAACCCAATCTCTATACCAATACCAATACCAATACCAATCGAATTCCCATTGCCTGGCAGGTCCCAAACAGCTCGCTGGCAGGCCAACAATTGAAGTGTAATTTATGACAACAATGCAATCGCTTGTTAAGGCCTCTTCCCTATTGCTGATCCCCATGACAAATGCCCTGACTCCGGCTCTGACTGTGTGCCTGTCGATCGGCGAGATAAGCCCTTGATCAGGTTGCCAAACACTTGTGACCTAAGCGAAAGCCGATCTAAATTTTCTTCTCCTTCTTTCGATCCCTATCCCATTTTTCTTCACTTTGGGGTTGGGTTATTATCTTTTTTTGGGCTTGCACATTTTGTGATTGAAGGGAAGAACCGAATGCATTCAGCCAATTTTCAGCTATCTCTGCGATCAGTTTTGGGTTAAAGTGGATTCTATTGATGTTTAAAAAACTTCAAATAGACAACAGGAAATGTGCAATGAAATTGGAGATGAGCGAATAGCACAATTGCTGCTCTGATTTGCAAGTGGGCTTCCCCTGTTGTTGAGATCTCGGACGATCTTTGTGATCAATCATTGGGCATCAACAAATCAACGTTTCCTGTTAATTCAGCTCCTCTGCAAACAATAAGAACGATTACATATCTATCTGAGAGTCATCAATATCTGTCTTGAAGTATCTTAAGATACATGATTTTGATGTATGTAGGGAAATAAGTATTTATATATGTTTTATTTAATTTTTTTTATCTGACAAAGAGATTTGCTTGCAAGTTTGTTTATTAATTTTTTTTTTCATTACCTCAGCATCACTTAAGTAAACATAATTTGATTATAATTCTAATTTAGCTTTTGAGTTTCCAGTTTCAAAATAAACATATTTTTAAAAGTATTTACTTATTTTTTATTTTTCTGTCCATAACTTATCATCATCACTTAGAAAAACAAATTATTTACAAAGTCTGCTGATGATAGAACCGGGAAGTACTTTTAATAGCTATGCAGACAAACTTTTCAGTTTTTTGTGCTTTATTCATTGTTGTTGTTGGCTCATTAAACCAACGTTTGACCTTGAGCCAGTCAGCTTACCTGTACACTATTTTGAAATATTTATGCTTTACCTTCTGCTTTTCATGCTTTAAATAAACATACAATCTTAATACATTTATTTATTTTTACATTTTAAGAAGAAGTCGTTTATTTAATTAATTATCATCAGATCTATATATAACATTTTTTTTATATATTTAAAGTTTACTTTCAGCTTTTCCAGTTTTACATTACACTTTAATTGAATTTCTTCAGCACATTAGTTAATCATAGCATAGTTATTTCAATCGACCTCCAAATAAAATTAAAACACTTCCCGTTTTGTGCATTGTGCCATCAACAATTACCCACAATAAGTTGTAAACAAATTTTGAAATAATTTTCACACAAATGTCAAATGTGCGAAATGCGATTTTTATTGCGCCAAAAATAGATAAACTAGGCGAATTTAAGGCCACCCACCGCATTGTGGAGACTTCCGTGGGTTGGGACCGAAATACAGAAAAGATGCAATATCTAATAATTAGAAATGCAAAAATAAACCACATCTTAAATGGTATCCAAAAACTATTCTCATGTTGGTTTTCAAACTTCAAAAAGTTGTGTCTATTTCTTTTTAATCAGAAACTAATCTAAGTTAAGAAAAATTACCCTTGATATTTAATTTAGCTAAAATTAACTTAATTTTTGCACAGAAAAAAATACAAATATTTAAAATGTAAATCTCTTCGTCCTGTTTGCTTCTGTTTAGGATAGAGTAAATAAGAAGCTGATTTAAATCATTATTTAAATATCTCATATCTAATTTTAGCAAACGGTTTAAGTGTGGCAAATCAAATTGCCATGAGCTGCAAATAGGTCGCCAGTTTTTTATTCTAATTTGTTAGTTCTTAAAAATAGTATTTTTTTAAACCTATTTTAATGACGGCAATCAATAACAAAACATTTGCGCGCTTTCTTTGATTTGACGACGCAAAATTTGTTGGACGGCGATGGGTAAACAAAATTTCACCGCTGGCAAATTTGATTTGAGGCATTCAATGAAGTCCCCCCGCAAGACACACATGCTGCCCGAGGAACGGACCCGGACCCGGCACCGGTTGCCCCCTGCCCCAAGCGTGGCGCCCCCAACAATGGGCGAATTTAGCCAAATCACCGGCAAATGCAAATTATTTTAGTGCGATTTTAAATTTATTTCCCAACCAAATTTCCCTCTTTTGTGCGCTCGCCACGTCTAGTTATTTTTGTACTTAAATAAAGCGCAATTTGTGTTGTTTTTCTTTATTTCAGTTTTTTCCTCTTTTTTCTCTAGTTTATCAACAGTTGAAATTTAATAGATTTGGCACACTTTCGGCAGCTTTATATTGACGGACAGTGGGCGAAAAAAAATGTTAGTGCAATCGAGATGGAAAATGGAAATTTCAGGAAAATAGAATTGGAGTCGAAATAAAGAAAATATGCTTGAAAATGTGATAGGCAGTAATTGTATTTTTAAACTTAATAGCACCAAATGCAACCAACATTTTTGCACTGGTGTATTTCGAACTTGCAAGCAAAACAAATTTTGCATAAATAAATAAAGTTGAACAAAAAAACAAAAAAATAAAAACACATTTGGTTTTTGGAAAATAAACAACACGATATGAATGAGCAAATGAATCAATGAATGAATGAGCAAAATAACTGAATACAAATGCTTAGAAACAAAGAAGAAGAAATAAAATAACAATCCGTTGTTTTTCTTTTTTTCCATTCCGTAATTTTTCAGCACAATATCTGCATATCTATAGATGCTATTGTTCGCACGGCCTTTTAGGAAACAGCCAAAAATTTTGAATAAGCCTAGATCATAAGTATGTCTAAGCTTTAACCAGTTGCGAATTGCAAACGAGCTTATTATGGATATTATTTCGGCACCGCAAACAGACGGTTTGCGGTTTTTATTTTGAACAGCCGCAATATTTATGTTATTGTCTCATAGATTTTAAACTTAAAGAAAATTAATCGTAAGTCCCACACGTAGTATGGGTGAAGCATTTAATTTTACAAATGTACAACTAGATATAATATAGTAAAATATATTTACTATTAGATCTATATAAATTTACTAATCGACAGGGTCTAAAAGAAAAACTAGATGCAGGGCGGGTCCCTTGCACGTGCCAAACACGAAGGAGGTAACCTTAAATCAAACGTCTATTTTTGGGTTTTATATAAAAGTTGGCGCCAGTTTAATGGCCTCTTTTATTTGGTGTTGCTTTAAGCAAAATAAAATAAAAACTCAAAACTTATATATGGCCAATTAAAAGCAAACAAAGTTCAAATGCAAATGAAACGGCGGCAACAAAATGACAACAAAAAAACAAAAGAAAACGCAATATAAAAAAATCAAACACATTAAATAAAATCCAATTTATGATATATACATATGACAAATACGAGTATTGCACAATATTATTATGAATACTTGAGAAACGGAGTGGGCTGACTTCGAAAATCGCAATTGGTTGTGTTTTGAGCAGCGGGCAGCGGGCAGCGGAGCTGAGCTGAGCTGAAGCGACTTTGAAAGCGATTTTGAAATCGCGTCCAACCCGAACTCGGCAAAAATTCAAATTCAGGCGGCGTGTGCGTCGCGTTTTGTTTACAAATAGAACCCCATAGATTGTAGGTTGAGGGTATGGCGAGGGCGACGTTGGGAATGGGGACGGGGGACCCACTAATAGCAGCATGGGCCATATTGTATGGTACAACATATAGCCAGCTATACACTTATGTATTGTATATTATATGTATCTGTATGTGTGCATAAGAGGGATTTGTTTTTTATTTGTACCCTTGCAGGGGGTATTATAACTATATAGAACTATTTTCAAGCTTATTTAATCTATGAATATCTACTTTATGTTAAAAATTATTGGAATACATTTTATTATAGACGTTTAATAAATGGAGAAAAAAAATGTTTAAAAATACCCAATTACCATAATGAATGTTATTATTCAATAAAATGATAATTTTAAAATTGAATAAATGAAAATATCATTGCCTAATCTCCCCTTTAACACAACATCAAAATGAGAAGCCAAACCACTCTTATGCTTATAAGAATGCTGCTAAAACAGTTTACAATATGGCACATTTGGCATGTAAACAACTTGTTAGGGTATTCAAGATTCAACAGCCCACAGTTGTTTGTGTCTTGTTGTTTGCAAGCTCGTGTATGCATATTAGATGAAATTATAAACAAAACATAAAGCGACGCAATATGTGCGCTCGCTAAATTCGTCACGCCCGGCAGAGACGAATGGACAAAAGGCATAGACCGAGTGGGAGAAGGAGACACAAACGACGCGAGGGGATGTGGAAGTGTGAGAGGTTGCCGGCTGTCATTTATCGCAGTTCGTTTTCGTCTTGCGCCTGCAAACAGATCGCGCTGTCTGCTGTCTCTCTTCTGCTTCTGCTTATTCTTCGACTCGCTGTTGATGTTGTTGTTGTTGTTGCTGTTGCTGTCATGCCCAAAGCTGGGGGTCGACCTATTCAATATGCTGACACACGCGCCAACACCTCCTACGCGTTGGCAGCGCCGCCGCGCCGCAGTCCGCAGTTGGCGGCCCACTTGATGAGTGCCCGTCCATTGTTTTTCGCGCCGCTGGCGTCGCAACGATCTGTTGAAGCTTCCCAAAGCTTTACATAGCTTACGGCAGCCAAAGCTTTACATAGTGGCAGCCGCAAACGCAGCCGCAAGCACTCGCCCAACGCATGATACAACAACCACATCAACACTGGCATTCAATTTTGAAATGAATTGGGAATTGGAATGGGAATAGGCAATGGAAATTGGAATGGTTGCTTTGCAGCTGGGACAGAGGGACCAGCAGAAACAACGACAGTAGCGCTAATAATGTGATTTGTGTGTAATACATAAAATGGGGAGTTTTTGTTTTATACCTATGTAGGTAAAATCATAAAATACATATTATAAGCAATTCTTTATGAAACTGAAGTTAATTCTAAAATAATTACATTTTTAATGTGTTTTTTTTATGTGTATGGCATGCATACATATATGTTTATGTCTTAGAACTGTCTACGTAGTATCTTACAGTCTGTTTATTTTATGCATGACATTAGTTAACTCTCATTCGATTTGCTTAACTCACTCAACACATTGTCTTTGCTTTTGTTATTTTATGCATTTCGCCATTGTTTTTGTTTTGTTTGCTGTTTATTGCTGCTGCTTCTTGCCAACTAATTTACATTTTAATACCCGCACACCCGCAGCCAACTTACATATCTAAAAAAAAACACACATCAATTCCACAGCTGCGTCTATTTGCAGTCGGTTTGGGGTTTGTGGCCGGGCCGTGGGCGGCGGCGGGGTCTAAGGCCACGATATGCGATTGAGATGATTGAAGCGAATTGATGAAAGGGTATTCTGAATTCAGCATTAACAGCCCGTGCCTTTCATTTTGTATGCTCGAAATGTTAGCCAATGGAAACTGGAAAGTAGGTAAAATAAAATCTGTGGCTACAGCTTTGGTAGCATCTTCCTTTCTCTCTTTCTCTTACGCTTTGCTCTGTCAGCTGGGCAGCATGTCAAATGCAGCCCTGGCTTCTGTTTGTTTTGAAGTGTGTTGTTGTTGCTGGTGATGTCACAAGAATAACAACAAATGGTTTTTTGTTTTGCCTCACGTTCGCATCGGGGCGTATGTTAATTTTGTGTTTTTATTTATTTTTATTTTTGTTTGTTGGGCTTGCAACCTTATAATAAAAATGAAGAAAAAAAAATAATAATAATTTGGCTTTTGAAAATTTAAATACAGACAACGAGACAATTAATTCGTACGCCATGTTTGGCGCCTGGTTTGTAAACCAGCTTTTGGATTAACTAAGCAAACAGCGGAGTCCATTGTTGTTGTTGTTGTTGGATGTCTTGGGAACAGTTTTGGGTTGATGGTGAACGACAAGCGTGTAGCCTGTAAATTAATTAGCTACATGCTACCCATTGATTTCTGAAAAAAGTGAAACTATCTGAATTAAGCTTTACTAAATTTGTTATTCAACAAAATTATTGTTTTTATTTTATATTTTACTTTTATATGCGATTTCTTAATACTTCGTATGACTTGTCGTTCAAGAAAAGTTTTCAATATTTTTAAATATTTTTATATTTATTAATTGTTTTATATTTCCATTTTGAAAGGTTTTCAATCTAAACAAAATTAAATAACAATGTTCAAATTAAAATTTAATATAGTTTTCGAAAGTGATAAATAAAAGAGATGTTTTCTAAAAAATACCATTTGAATAAAAACATTTTGCATCTATATTCCTTTTGACGTATTTATTATGATTTGGTCAACGGATGTGTAAAATGCTCGAATGCCTTTGGGCCATTTACAAAATCGGTGGAAGCGTCGGCGAATACGTCAACGAAACTGAAAAAGTCGCTAGCAAAATTGGAACGCAGTTGACGCAGGGAAGAGGACTTACGCACATAACGGATGACTTTGTTTACAGTCAAAAAACATACACAAAAACAACAATATATATAAAATGTATCTTTTGGCACACGTCAAGCTGGACACGCCGCCCGTGGAAGGGACAGGAGGTAAGCTAATTATTGTTGTTATTTTGTCGGGATTTTCAAATGATATCTACAAAAATACAAAAAAAAAAAAAAAACAAAAATTAGGCCATGATAAAAAAGCTTTTCGCTTGTTTGTTTATAATTGTTTATACAATTTGCAGAACGAAGCAACTTTTTTGAGATAGCGAGCAATCTATTTGGAGCTCCAGGGCCAGAGAGGGGCACACTTTGAGGAGCCTTTTAATGTACACAAACATCCCGGCATGCGTGTGTGTGTGTGTGTGTGTGTGTGCATTTAAGTGTATTTGTTGGGTGCTCACATTTTGCAATTAGATTAGAAACCACCCAAAAGACGCGGCCATAAAACATGAAACTGAAAAACAAGAAAAACAAAAACATTAAATGGCGATTAAAAGTAATTTAGATAAAAACACTGAAAGCAAATAGCCAACAACAACAACAACAGCAGCAGCAGCAGCAGCAGAAAAAGTACATGTGCGTTAAGCGAGAAGAAGAAGAAGAAGAATACGTACACGCAGTGTATCTGTAAATGCCTTATAATTGACTTCGGGCATCACAACTTTATTGGGCCACATGTCAACGACTTTCAGACTCTTAAGTGAAGAGTTTGTGAATCCAAAAATTATTAAATGAACGAAGAGGACGTCAAAGAATGTAGTGTATATTCAGTTTTTGATAAAAAATTAAATGAACCGAAATTTATTACAATCTTTTTCTTGTAAAATTAAAATGTATCTTATAAAAATTAAACCTAACCACGGAATTTGCTAAACGAATTAAATTTAGTTTGCTGATAAAAATAAATAAATAGACTGATTTGTTTTCTCTATCTTTTTCTTGATGTTAACTTCTTATAGGTTTAGGTTTCGGTTTATTGGGCAAATCAATCAATTCTACATATCTTCGAGCCGGGTAAGCTACGAAAATTCATTTATCCCATAATTTTTAATTTAAAAAATTTTTTTTTGTTTATTTTTTCTATCCCAATAATTGGTTGTCTGTCCAAGAATTAAAGAATAAAGCATACACTTTCGATTAATCAAGGTTATGTTTGCCTTGAGGTAAGAGCATTTGTGATTCGTTGTGAGCAGCTCTCGGCGTGATCTGTTGTGCAAGTATCTTTTGGACCGTATTGGAACCGGGACCTCTGAGTTAGTTCTAGGCCAACGTATTTATCTGGGCGCCAGCAAAGCGACGCCAGCGACGCGCTTAACTGATTTAGTTAATTGCATTGTTTTTCAATTAAGGTTCGTATTAATTGAGCAAACAAGCATAGCAGCAAAACGAAGGCAGCGCCTGACTATGAGATACCCTGCAAACTGCTGCACACATTCGCCAGCATATATGTACATATATATATATACAGATATATCAACTATTTTTACGCCTCTTAATGCTACAGGGCATTAAAAAGGTGGCAAATAAAAAGCGAGAGGCAGAACAAGGCCTGTGCCGAACTAGCAGATAAGATAAATCCCAGGCAGACACCGCAAACAAACAGCGAGCGAAGCCACAAACTGAACCAGAAACTGAAACTGAAACAGAAACATAACCAGACCCAATCCCAATCCCAGAAAGAGCGACAGAGGCGAGGTGTGGGCCATGGTTTAACTGTTTGCACATTGATAAGCGCAATGTGAAAATAGAAACAAATATTTATGTACCTATTTATTGCTATCTGTAGCTGTATCTGTATCTGTAGCTGTATCTATAGATGTATCTGTATCTATAGCTGTAGCTATATCTATGTATAACTCTAGCTGTATTTTTAAATCTATCTGCACATATTTACAAGTGGTCGCTTCTACTTTTATTTGTTTGCATTTAATTCACTCTTCCCTGATAATTCAGACTTGCGTCTTTATAGCCAACATCTGCAAACAAAACATTGGTGCATACAAACTCATTTGTATTTCTACATTTTTCTTAATTTTCTTTTTTTTTACGAAATTAAACAGGTAGCGTCTTTAGCAAGTATTTAAATTAAAAAGTTGACAAAGACTTTTTAAATTATTCTGATATATTTCTTCAAATTGGATTGCAATTTCTAGAAAGAGTCTTTGCTGAAATTGAATTTTTCTGTATTTATTTATATATATTTTAAAGTACATTTATAGTGCACGTTCCTTCTATTCAAGCATTTATTATATTTAGGAATTTTAAGAAATTTTTAATAAGCTGCAGGTTCTAACGATAAAAAATTAAGTTAGTAAATAATTACTTAAATTACCTTGATAAGAGTGGGATTACTGAGCTGAGGCAAATGTTTTCCAATATATTTTATTTATATAACTCCGTTTGAAGTTGACTTTAATTATTTTCTTATCTCATATCTTTTATAATCTTTTATAAAAATAAAGCCAGATTATATTACGCGCAAAGTAAATTGATTATAAATGTAATTCGCATTTGTGTGCTTTATGTGAGTAATAATCCTAAAAGGCAAAATATAAATGTAACTAATTGAAGTCAGAGAGGGAAGCAAATAATAAAGTATATTAGCATATACATATATATTTGTATATATCTATATGTGCATACATCGAGTAAAAAGATTGATATAGTTGAAGGGCTTGGGCGACGCAAAGTGGACACTTGGCTGGACGTGGCTTTGCGTATCTATGGTAATTGAATGTGAATGTGAGTGTGACTGTGTGTGTGTGTGAGTGTGAGTGTATTTGTGAGTGTTTTTCTGCTGGTCTGTCGCCTGTTTGTTTATGCAATTGCCGCCGAGGTGTGTTGCCAGCGTGTGGCATTGTGTGGGACATGGATTCGAGCTGATCGGAGTGGCTGGAGAGCGGAGGAGTTTGTTATAATAACAATGAGAGTGGCTTCCAATTCGAAATCAATTAACGTTGAGTGCTACTGGGCATGACGAGAGCGTCAATATTTACACAATATAATGACGGACCAAATAAACAGAAAGAAACCATCAAGTCGAGCGACCCATTGCCAAAGGCAAAAATAAATGTGGCCTAGGCGAGCTCAAGAACATAATAATGCTACAATGTTTGCAAGTTTAATACCCTGTATTTATTTGAAAACGGGTGAACAACAAGTTATATATTGGGATTGTAAATTATAGTATGTAGTAGGCATATGTTTCTCTGATCACATTATATGTTTTCTTGATCAGCCTAAAGAAATGACAATGTCTCTATAAATTTGTCGATCTCAGAAATACACGTTTTTGTATATTGTTGATATTGATAACTTTATTAAAATATATTATATTTCTGAAATTCCTAAATGCTGTATTTAATATAAGAAACAGTGTACTCTTATTTGATCCAAGAATCAATTAACGGCCGATCATAAAATTCAAACTAATTAATACAATACTTTAACGAAACTCAAGAATTATTTTTTAATTTTCACATTGTTATTTACAAGTTTTCATTTTATTTAATCATAATAATAATATTCGAATAACACAAGACTTTCTTAAGGATATATAGACTTAAATTTGTACCTGTTTGCCATAATAAAACTCAAATCAAAATTATAATTAAAATTCTTAAGTCATCTTTAACTATAATATGCTTCCTTTTCCCTTCAATCCCCTGCTCTATCTTTATGTATCCTTGAGCTGGAACTTCTTTGGCATATTGATAGAGACATGCATATTAATAGTTTGGCATTTGCTGTCAAAGAATAAAAATTGCTGTTAGCTGGAAGCTGAAATTCGGCATTCAAGTGGGCAATTCATTCATTCGGGATTAGCTGCAACATTTTCCGCACGTTGCACCATAAATTTTCAAGAATTTTTACTATGCAAGGAGCATGCGATTGTAGTTTGGCCAAAAGAAATTAGAGAGAGAGAGAGATAGAGACGCCTCGCTGAGGCTGAGTTATGAGCTCTACCTGAGCGACTGCGGCGGCTATCCCGGCCAACTCCTGGTGCCTGGTGCCTGGTGCCTGGTGCCTGGCACCTAACTACCCTCGAATTCATTCATAAATTTCGAGCAGCGCTTTAAGTCGCCTGTCTGACACTCGTTTGGGCCATAAAAATGTCGCAACGTTTTATGCCGGCACGAAGGACACTTCCGGCATTAACGATTTCAAGGATCTCGCAAACCGGCAACCAGACAACTCACACACAAACACACACACACACTCGCATAAAGGCGCAACTTCCTCGCATCCCCCTCTCCCTCCTCCACTCGCTCTGAAACTTCTTAAGACTGTGCAACGTGCATCTTCGGATTTGCATGGAAATCGGTTGGGTAGTCGAAATTAGCCGGGTACTTAAAATGCCTTTACGACTTACACTGAAAGGAATTCACATGCCGTTTGAATGCAACATAAATTCCTTTAAATGGTTTCACATTGTGTCTACAAGAATGTTCATGTTAATACGGGCATAATAGCGTATTATAAGTAACTACAAAATATAACTGCCCTTTTCATGGGATGACCTATCTCAGTTACCCAGTTGGACGGGCAACTGAACAACCAGGATCCGGGTTCGAGACCCAAGCGGATGTTGTTATGTCTTAAGTTGAAGGCCAATAATATGGTGCTTTTGAGAAATTATAATTAGGGTAAATATTTTAAAATGAAAAAATCATTATAACAACGGTTATATATTACAAAGTTTAATATGAATAAATTAAAAAATTGAATTTAAAAAATGTCGAATTCATGTAATTTTTAATTATTTAAATTATTTTCAATACATATTTATTTTTTTTTTTTTGTAAATAAGATCCTCAAAAGAAGCCATGAAAATTAAACTAACAAGATTTATTCAAACAAATTTTATATTTTTATTTAAAAATATTCCTGCAATCGATTAAATTTCTTTCTTAAGCAATCATTGTAATAATAACAAAAATACTTAATATTATATTATAAGAACTCAATTAGTTTCAAGTTCTCAGATTGACTTTTGTTCAATTAAAAAAATGTTCTTTATAATATTAAATTTCAGATAATATTTAAAACCTTGTTTAAATTTTCGTGTATTTTATTTACATATCAGATATTTGTATTAAAATAAATATATCATCTGTAGACTATGCAATTATTTTTTCTCTTTGAGTTTTAAAGCTGTGTTTCTAAAACACAAACCAAATCGAAATAAACGTAATTAAATATATATTTAATTTAAAAACTTTTGAATGGCCAACTTTGATGTCTGCAACATGGTTGCAACATATCAAATTGTTGCCATTGCTATTGCATTCGTCAGATGTTTTATTTTCATATTTTTGACATGCAAATTGTGTTGGTGCACAACAAAATCTGCGAAATTGAATCATTTCGCACTGACAGCTAAATATGAAATCAGAAATGGAATTACAAAACAAGCATTGGCAGGCGCCCCGCTGTGCCCCAATCCCCCCCTTATTAGCCCCTAAGCGTAGCTGCCAAAACGGATACGCGTCCAAATTGAATTGTGTCCCCGACTGCTCAACTCCTACCCGCCCCCCGCCCGTGCCCATCTCCTTTGGCCATCTGTCAGTGGGTTCTTGAGGTGAAAATGCAATTATTTATTAGCAAAAAAAAGGAAGAATGTGCCCCGCTCCCCGCTCGAATCCATCCGTGTACACGACGTCGGCAAACGCAATCAAAACATGACGCACACACGGCAGCTCTGGAGGGGAGCGGGGCGGGGCGGAGCGGGGTGGGGGCTGCGGGGGCGGCCCAAACTGACAGGGGCACGTATGTAGAATTAGTTTACGAATTGCTGCAGGATACGTGGCGCAACATTTTACAGCAAACAATTTCCCAATGCGCCCACCCCAACCACCCCCCCCATCAGTCGTGTCCTGTTAGCCAAAAGACGCTGTCAGTTGCACTGTGGAATAAATGGACAAAGCTTTGCACACAAAACTGAGCTTGCCGCGGGCTATTTGTTATACTTTTGAGAAGGGTTGCCGGAATTCAATAAACTTGTATACAACTCTTATTCAAATGGGTTGCTTTCACAAATAAACAGAAATAAATGTTTCTTATAACGAGCCAAAAATACATTCTTGTTTTTTAGTGTAGCGGACAGGGCTAAAAGCAGGATACAGGAAATGAATGTCATGGGAACAGTCCATCCATTTTAAAATTAACAAGCAATTTAAAAAGAAATTCTGAAAATTGAATAAAATAAATAAACAAATAAATAAATACAAGCAAAAATTAAACGTATGTTAATTGAAAATATTATTAAGTGTAAAAACGATTAAGATTTTAACACAAATTTATATTCTTACAAAAACCCTTACAAAAATGTTAAAGATTTTCTTTTTCCAATTTTTTTATTTTCTTTTTATTTTAAAAATGTTTAATTAAGATATTTGTAATCAATTTTTTCCTTTATAAAATTTTATTTTTATAACATCAAATAATTTTTTTTAGAAACAAGTTGAGAGATAAAACTAAACTTAATATTTTTTTTATTTTCCAAGTAAGTTTTCTAATGTCTTGCCCCACTGTGGCCAGCATATAGGAAATAGGCATAGGCATAGACATAGATAGACCCCCGAAAAAAACCTTGTTGTCTGGCAGCTGGGGGAATTGGAATTGGCTTGGCTTTGCCTTAGGGCTCGGTTTGGGGTTCGAGCCTCGTGGCGCTGTTTGCGGCGCTTGCCTTGAGGAACTCGAGGGGGGTTGGGGCGGGGAAGGCAGCAATTTGTAGCACATGTAACACGGCGTTTGCCAACAAGCGATGCAACCTGAAAGGAGCACACACAAATTTTTGGAAGCTCTATTAAACGTTGCCACCCGAATCGAAAACCGAAACAGTTTCTCAGCCTGGGGAACGCCCTCTAGGCTAGGGGGGATGACGCAATGGGGGGCAGGGCGAGAACTTTTAAAAGAAAACTTAAACACGTGAGTGTATGTTTATGTGCGCGTGGATTTTTGAAATGAATATGCATGGGCATGTGGGCGTGGCACAGCCACGGGCCGGAAAAACTCTTGGCAAAAGTAAATTTAAAAGTTTTCCCTGTGCCGCTGTCGGTCCGTCCGCCTAAAAGATATGAGTAGCGCGCACTTTTGGACAAGTTTTCTAGTTTTTCAGGCACGTGAAGCGCGTGGATGGCAACAGATTCGCTCGCAATACCAGAAAATGTGCGATAATTCACATAAGCAGTCTTATCATGTGTGTGCGAGTGTGTGTGCATTGTGAAATGATGTTGTGCTAGAATGTGTCTGCGTGTGTTCATGGGTTTCCTGCGGAAAGAAAACTCCTGCCAAGCATTTAGGCATGCAAAGTTTTCACTTGCGGCACGTTCCACTCGAAAGCAATTAGGACACCCAAAGAGAAATGTTAGTGAGAACGAAGGCAGCTCCGAACTTTCTTGCATAAAATGCAAATTTTATGTTATTGCAATATACATATGTATATTTGATGAGATAAAACGGGGCGTGAAAAGTTTACACAGCTGTTCCACATATTTTGCCTCAAACCACCTTTTAAACAGTTTTAAATTGAACCTAAGGATATCAGCTCATATATCCCTTATATGCTACGAATTTGCCTCTTGTTTTCGTAATTACTTTTCTAAGAATTCTTTAATTTAAATTTTAAGGATGTAAACAAATTTGAACTATCTTAAATGTGAGGCAACACCGAAAAAACAAAAGTAGTTCTAAAGTAATTAATTAAAATTATATTTTTGTTGAAAAAAAAATTTTTTCGTAAAATAAATATAGTAATATTTTTAAAAAATTTATCAATTAGGAAGTTTTTGTTTCTTGCTTTTAACTCATTTTTAGGCCGAACTCTTAGTAATAATAATAAAAACAAAGATATCATTGCTTGTATTAAAAAACAAATTATAATAAAAAATAAAAAACAAATTATAATAAAAAAATTAATAACAAAGCATTTTTGTATTAAAAATTGCATATTTACGGATGACATAAAAACAACAAAACAATTTTAATATCATATACATCTAATATTTCCGTCACGTATCTTTTATATTTTACTCTTAAATTGCTCAATGCTCTTTGTACCCCGACAGACAAGAAATATTCGAGTTTTTCAGACAATTTTTTATATGTTTGATAAACATGATTTAACCGAGTTTTAGTTTGAAAACTGAGCACAAAATGGAGTGCAGTTTCTGATTAGGAAAGTGGAGAAACCCTACAAGATTATAACAGAAAAGTGCGAATTACAATATCAATCATTTTTTTAATTCTCAATATTGAAGTTAAACGTTGCCCTGGAATTACCCATAATACCAACACATGGGCCAACTTTCAACTTAGTGGGTATATTAGCATTTGAATTTGAATTTGAATTATGGTTATTATTTTTTTTGGATGATACTTTAACATCTTGCGCGTATATATTCTTCTTGTTGAAAGCGCCGGGCTTAAGCTTGAATTATGCTTAAGCCCCCAAAATTCTTTTTAAATGCAACTCAAATGAAAAGTGAAATATTTAACACCTGAAAGCCCGATTTATTTTTGTGTTGGCCTTCGCTCTTGATTTGTTGAGAAAACGTAGCATTTACTAACATTTTCTCACGCACGCTTCCGAAAACCATTTAAATAACGCTCCATCATCTGAAACACACACACACACACACACACACGGACACAAATATATAGTCTAGGAGAAACTTTTACACGGCAGCCAACGCTTCAGCTATTTCCTCCCACTCCCAGTTCAGTTTTTAGCTCCTGGCAATGGGCTGCTGTGGTGTTTCGTGGACCTTGCCTCTTTTTTGAGGGGGGTTGGGGGAGGGGGGTGTGGGGCTGTCGTTGATAAATGCACCGAGCATAAAAGTTGGAGCAAACTACTTTGGGTTTTTAGGCAAATTTTCGCCTAGAACTAAAAACGTAGCCAACTACTTTCCACTTACCTGGCTGTGTGCCACGCCCACCCGCCCCCAACCACTATCCCAGCCGAATCAGCCCCCGCCCGCAGCTGCCCCGCAAATCGCTGGGGCCATTAGAGCTTGGCAAAAACGCCGCTAAATGCGATGTGAATTATTTAAGGCACGTGTGTTGTGCAGAATGCGGCAAATTCGACAGTGAAATGCATTTATTATTGAAGATACCGAGAATGCCCCCCCCCCCCTCCCCTTTCACACACACACACACACACACACACCTACACACTCGACCATCCGGGCGAGTTGAAGCTGTAGC
Organism: Drosophila nigromelanica; assembly: GCA_004149465.1. Taxonomy (NCBI): domain Eukaryota; kingdom Metazoa; phylum Arthropoda; class Insecta; order Diptera; family Drosophilidae; genus Drosophila; species Drosophila nigromelanica. The sequence goes on from SCDS01000761.1 coordinate 29,338, forward strand.
CAAATGGATGCGAATCGTGTGGAATCCCTCGCCTGACAAGCCAACCAATTATGTGCGCCTGATGAGTGCCTCGGCGGAGGAGCCCCCGACAAGAGAGTCGGCGGGTGTCGGGTTGTATCTTTTGATAAACGCTTTACAGTTTGAAAAGTTTTGCTGCTGTGTGGCACGTGATTGGAATTACGCGTGGCATGGCCCACAGCCAACTAAAACTCAACTCGACTCGAGTCAACTCAGCTCGTCTCAACCGAGGCCCAAGTCCCAAACACAAAAGTGAAAATTTTACACAAGTTACGAGTCTGTGGGAAAGGTGAGCTAAATGCAAGTCAGAGCACAGGGTAGTCTAACTAAAAGCGCGGAGTGGAGGGTGTGGGGGGGGGGGGATGTAGCGGAGTTGGGTTGGCAGGCAAAACATGTTTCTGATTTTGGCAATCGACAAATGTTGCACACATTGCGCAAAAAATTTACATGAATTTATTTATGGCACCACATTCCAAGAAACTTCTCGAACACACAAGCGTTTTAGCTGTGATTTTAAAAGCGTCCGCTCACGGCGAGAACGTACTAAATCCTTGACAATCTCAAAATCAAAATTATAAAAATCAAAATACATTAACATTATTTTTTCAAATCTTGGGCGTTTCTTTAAAATATCATGATAATCGCTAATTATTTCAAATATTGAAATTAATCAGCGCAGACGTTTTTCGGAATGCCCCATTGCAAATATGCTGTGTGTTTATTTTATGTGATGTTTATTTGATTGCAAAGTGGAAAATTGGAAATATAAATTGGTTTGTAATGTAGTTAGTTTTACATCTGGCGATATATGTATATATATATATATATATATATATATATTGTAGACCTAAGCTGTCTCTTTCTCTCTCTCTCTCGCTCTCTTGCTCCCTCTCGTTTTCTCCGGCTCTCTCTCTCGGTTTACCTCACAGTGGACTCAGTCTTGCTTCAGTTGGCCGCCGGCTCGCCGTTGCCCTGCACATGCAGAATCATCTCGAAGGGATCCCACTCCAGATCCGACTCGTGCTTCACGCGTCGCCGTCCGCCCGCAGGCACCTGGTGCGGATGATGATTATGATTGTGATTATGGTTATGATGGTGCTGGGGATGATGATGGCCGTGCGAGTGCATCGCCAGCGACGGGTGGGCGCCGTGGTGCGCCAATTGCTGCTGCACCAAACCAATGGGCATGTCCTGGGCGTGCTCGGCCAGGCCAGGTGGCCGGTAAAGCTGCAAATGCTGTGCATGGGGTTGGGCCTGATGCTGCTGTTGCTGTTGATGCTGATGCTGATGTTGGTGCTGCTGCTGTTGCTGCTGCTGCTGCTGCTGCTGCTCACTGACCATCTCCTGGATGTGCTCGCGCGTCTGCTCGCGCTCGTCCACCTTCCGCAGCAGCATATCGCGCATAAAGGACATGCGCTCAAAGTGCTCCCAATTGGAACGGAATCCCTGCTGCGCATACTGGGCATGCCGCTCCTTCTGCAGCTCGTCCACGTAGCGCTGCTTGATAATCGACCAGCGCGTCTGCATGAGAGCTGCAAGCGGAAGGGGAGGATGTGAATACCCCGTCGAAGGAATCAGCAATTTTAAAGATAGAGCCAACAAATTTGGCTTGTAGATAGTTGGTGACCTCCCCCGAAGATTGCATCCTTGATATCCCGGCCACGCTCACTAGAACTCCCACCCAGCGCCTCCGCCTTAAAAAATCGGAAATGCCGAGCTACAGTCACCAAATTTGGAATATATTTGGTCACCTCTTTTAAAGATCGGTACAAAAATTTTGACATGTAAGCTCTCGGGCCCATAGGTCTCACATTTGAAACACCCATAAATTTGTCAAAACTGAACCAATTTTCATGTTTAATGGCATTCTGGCCACGCTTTTTCATTAACATTGATTCCACATTTAAAATCGATGCATTTAAAAATAAATTTTTTTTTGAAAAAAAAAATGACCCCTCTTACTCATTTTCAAAAAAAAATTTTTTTTTAAAAATTTAAAATTGTGAGTTTGCATTTTTAATCGATTTTGCTGGCCACAAATAGTATAAAAACAACATTTAACCTGATTCTGAGGAGGTAAAATTATTGTCAAAAATCATGCCAAAATTGAGAAAAATATGGACATGTAAAGCTGTCGGACCAATAGGTCTCATTTTTCAGACACCCATAAATTTGTCAAAACTGAATCGATTTTGAGGGTTGATGGTATTCTGGTCGTAATTTTTCATATAGATGAATTCTGCATTTAAAATCGATGAATTTTAGAAAAAAATTTGGTTTTTTTTTTGCATGCGAAAATAGCAGGTATAAAATTGCACTTACTTGGGGTCAGGCCCATCTCGTTGGCCGCCTCCTTCCACACGGCCGAGGTGCGACTCTGGCCCTGACCCTTTTCGCTGCGCTGCCGCCCCGCCCACAAGGAGGGGCGCGCCTTGATGGCATCGATGATGCGTCCCCGCATGCTGTTGTGCAACGAACTGGGCCGGCCCAGTTTGCGCATGGGCGTGGTTGTGGCCTCCACGGTGACGGCCGCCGGCGGCACCAGGCCGGTGAAGGCGGTGTAGGTGAGACTGTGGGCAGGCGGCTGCTCGATGAGATGCGGCAGCTCGGAGGCGGTCTGTGCAACTGGTGGCGTTGCCGGGGCAGTGGACTGCAGCCAGCTGAAGCTGCCGCTGGGACGGCCGCGTCCGTGTGTGGCGCTGGGCAACGGAGGTGGCAACGCGGGCGGCGAGCCGCCCACCTGGAGCGACGACTCGCCGGGCGAGTTGGCCTCCGAGTTGCTCGAGTTCGACTGGGCGCCCACGATCTTGGCCACGGTTATGTTGTACATAAAGGACATGGGCTCAAAGTGCTCCCACTTGGTGTTGAAGCGCTCCTTGTGCAGGATCTGGCGATGCACCAGATTGTGATAGTGATACTTCATTTGGCTCCAAATCGATTGCAGTTTAACTGTGTAGAAATGGAAACGAAAGCGGTGAACATCTTTAAGCCGCACTTGAATTTATGAGAATCGCAGAGAAAGGCGATATTTAAAAGACAATGGGATAGTGAGAGGAAATAAGACTAAGTAAAAGTGAGTTAGAGTGAGTGAATGAAAGAGAGAGAGAGACAGAGAGAGAGAGTGACGAACAATGTGTAAAAGAAGGGAGAACATGACATAAAAAGTAAGAGAACAGATATAAATTACTTAAAAATAAAGCTTTTGTAATTAATTTTATGCAATCAATTCAAAAAAGCTGTAAATTTTAAAACGCCTCGTAGGATCATATGGATCCTATTGACAAGAGATATATGTATGTAGAACGGAAAACGAATTTCCCGGGTAGCGGAAGAGCTGCAAAGCAGTGAAAAAAGCCTGCTCTGCAAAGCTGCAAAGATGTGAACTAGGCCTGATCTGCAAATGCAATATTAAAACCTATTGGATGTTTTAACCTTTTTGTATTTCGAGATTAGTACGTTCAGTTTGATATCTGATAGATATAACCATACTAACTTGATCATACTGATCATAAATATATATATACTTAATATGTATACCTTAGGAGTATGCATATGCCTATCGCAATTATTTGTCCAATTAAATATTCCCCCATTAGGCAACATAAATGCATACAACATGTACATATGTACATATATGTACATATAAGAAATGTTAAATAAAGATTCCATGATCCAAGAAGTATTTATCGAATATTGCAAACTAAGTAAATAAGTTAACATGCCCTTAATTGTTAATTACCCTATCAGCCCTTCCCGAAACGAACATTTTACAATTTGTGACATGCGTCTATTTTTAGACGACACACACACAGACACAAATGCACATGCATACAATGCAGAAGAGAGTGACGACCATAAAGAGGGAGAGAGAGAAGCGGAGCGAGAGAGCAGCAACAAGCGAAGCGCAAAACAAAAACAAATTGTCGCCGGCGGCCAAGCTGAGCCCTGTGGAAGCTTTGGCTAATGCTTCAGTTGCATTGCAGCTCACACACACACACACACAAACACACATACCCCGTATGGCTATCTCAGTCGCACTCACCTGTAGGCACATGACCGCCAAACTGTTCGGCGATCTCGTTCCACATGGGCGACGTGACGCTGCGGCACAAGTGCAGCTTGTTGTTGGAGTCCCAAATCTCTGGATACTTCTTGATGGCCTTCAGCAGCTGAGCGCGATTCACGAAAGGATCCTCCTTGGGCATGGCGACAGGATATGATTATGGCGGATGTGGAGGCGAAGGCAGTATGGAACTGGAGGCGCTAGCGCGGTGAAGACGGCGGCGGTGGCGATGGCGATGGCGGCGACAGCAGCGGACGCGGAGCACAACTGCGTCCTTTGACATCAATTATCGGCGAATAACTGAAAGTAGAGTTTGCAAAATATGCGAATTGAAAATGAAAAGGCAAAGCGATTGAGGAAAATAGAGAAAACGATGACGACGTCGGGGCAACGACGACGACGACGACGCCAGCGACGACGGCGACGGCGGCGATTGTTGCTGTTGTTGTTGGGGCGCAGCGATGCCGAGAGATTGGAAAGCAATGTGGCAGAGGCAAAAGCAGCGCAAAAACGGCGAAAGCGCACACGAGATGAGATACACAAAATGCAAGCGAGAAGAGAGAACAGACAGAATGTGCAAAAAACAAAAAAGCACAAAAAATACAAAACAAAAAAGGCAGCAACAGTTCGGCAACAGCAACAACGACGACGGCGACGGCGACGTCAGCTTTAGAGTGTGTATGTGTGTGTGTGTGTGTGTGTCGGCTATACGTAGGTGCCGGTGATAGAGGTAACTGTGGGGCAGGGGGCGGGGGTGACTGCTGTGCCACATCCATACATAAGACGACGCGACGACCAAAGCGCACACAACAAAACAGACAAAGGCAACGGAGACCAAAGAGACAAAACAACAGCGAACCTTATGGCAGAGACAGAGCTGCAAAAAAAAAACAAAATCAAAAAAAAAGAAAACAACAACAGCAAAAGAAAATAGCAGACACAAAACAAAAACAAAAAAAAAGAATTGAAGCAAACGACGGCAGCGCGCAAAAGAAAGGCAACGATAAACAACAGCAACGCCGACGCCAACGTCGACGTTGGGGCTCACTTGCATGTGTCTTTGTGTGTGTGTGTTTGTGTGTGAGTGTTGCGTTTGCCACAGCCTCGTCGCGTTGTTGAAGGTGGCCACGGTATCGGCTTGAAGCAGCGGTCGGTCGGGCCGTATTAGAAGCAGCAACAGCAGCAGCAGCAGAGGCCCAACTCGTGATGCGCTCTCTACGCGAATGCGAAACAAAAGAGCAGCGGAAAACAGCGAAGAGTGTTGGGCAAAATGCAGGCACGCAAACAGAGCAAAATGCACGATGACCGATGCGACAGAAACAGAAACAGCAAAAGCAAAAGCAAAAGCAACGGCAACGGCGACAGCAACGCCAAAGCACAGGCCGCAGACGCAGACGCAGCTAAGCAGAGCCCGACCAGGCTGTCTAAACAGCAACAACTCTGTATATATGTATGTATGTATGTATGTATGTACATACATGCATCTACAATGGATGCATACACACACAACGGCAAACGCCTAGTTACTGACGAATGGGCGGTCGGGCAGTCGGTCGGTTGGTGGGTCGGCTGTTCGGTCGATCTGTCGGCCACTTGTCGTTCGGTTTTGGGGGCTACGTGCAATGAACCCATTTCGCAGCAAACTACAACTACAACTGCAACTGAAACTGCACACAATTAACACACACGCACAAGCCAAACGCACACACACAGACACACACACAAAGACGCACTGGGGGTGCGTTTGTATTTGTGCACAGAGCACCCACTGCGTTCGTTTAGCCAACAACAACAGCAAAAGCTAGGCGAGAAATCGTCCCAAAAGTTTAAGCATTTTATTAAGGTGCTTCACTATTTGATAGGGTGCTTCACTTTAGATGTAGTGATGTTGATCCGAAATAAACATATATTTAATTGCATTAGAAAATAGTCGATTAGATAACCGTCGAAACGTCGATATAACAAAAATAACAAATTTTTAAAAATTGCGTCTGTTAATATTGATACATCGATGTAACAAGTTAAGGAGCAAAATGTTGTTTTTGCAAACAAGTGACCAATGTTGGTACCTGATAAAATAGAACACATAAAAATTAAATTAAATTAAATTTATAGAATTTTAATTTTTGGTGGTTGGGAAAGGAAAGAATTAATAAATTTTGGTAAATTTTCAAGCTTTCATAGATTCTAAGGTACTCCAATTTTTTAAAAATAATATATATGAATACATATATTCAAAATGAAATATGTACTAAGTTAGTAATTTTTAAAAAAAATTCGAAAATATCTTTATTTTATTTTGACTACATATATCTCAAACAATTGTTTTTTACATATGTATCTACAAATATTGAAATATTAATTTTTACTTTTATATTAATTTTTACTTTTATATTATACATCTTTAATAGGATAACAGGAATAAAAAATATATTCCTGATCGAATTTAGTCGCTTATTGGCTTATTATACATATTCGTATTAACATACGAATTTAAATCACTTTCACTTTATTTGTTTAATTATTCAGATTGTTTGAGGTCTGGGCTTAAGTTGTAATTAGTTGTATGACAATTGAACAATAAAATGGAAAGAGCAGAGATCTAATTGAAGACCTTATCCTAAGTTCCATGGTACGTGATTGTTCGTCGTTGATGGGAATAATTTGGTCATGAATTGGATTTAGATAGCCGCCTGGGTTCACACTGAGATCATCGTCGGAACGGGCAGCTTCTTCATCAATTATTCAATGCCATGACACTGGCGACTGGTTCCGATTGCGCTTCGGGATGGGAACGATTACGTACCGTACCGTACCGGACCGGACCGTTCCTATTCCCGTTCTTGTGTGCGTATCCCCCGGTTCGTTCCTTCTGCATTTCTAATGCTGTTGTTAATGCTTTTAATGTTTGTCGTTTTATTGGCTACTGTTTTCGTTTGGGTATCTGCGAGATATGTGAACGCACACGCACTTATCTGGAAGCGGTGTCTTTAATTTTTATGACTGCATAAATGGTCCTGAGCGCCCCGACCCGCCAGGGCCAACGTAATTTGCTAGATTAGAATTAATTTCGAGGCGCAGGCACGAGAAACTCGAACTCTGCACATAGGCAAAACTTGGGCAGTAAAAAAAGAATGTAATGTATCTGCGGCTGGACGGCAGCTGAGCTGCGCACATCGTGGTGCAGAGCGGGGACAGGGAGGCAGACAGACAGACAGACAGGCAGGCAGGCAGGCACAGGCTCCACATCAATTGTCGTTCTGAAGATGGGCTTGAACTGGGACGGGGACTGCGGATGGGCGTGGGCCTGGACCTGGGCAGGGGAGTGGGCTGGGGATGGGAGGGGGGGGGGGGTTTATTTGCGCTCTCTGCTATCTGCTGTATGCGGGGCTTTGTTGGGTTTTTTTTTTTTTTTTTGTTTTTTTAAGTGCTTCATTAAAATCGCGTATGGCTACGGCTTTGGGGTCGCTGCTGGGGTCTGATGCCTGCCATCTGTGGCTGGGGCGGACAGACCTTTGTCAGCGTCATCAAGCACGGCACACAAACAACACACAAGAATGAAAAAAGTATCTTTCAGATACATGTCCAAAAAGCAAAGAAAGCAAAGCATAAAAAACGCACGACGACGGTAAGAAAATATATATATATGTATATATATATGTATATATATATGTACGTATATACAAATAATAAACAAGTAAGAATCCTCTTGTCAAAAGGTAAACGCCTAAATGATACCCCTTGCCCAAAGTCGAAAATAATTTGCACATTTTCGTTAAGAGTTGGGTATTAAAAATTGAAAGGGTTTTGTTTTTATAAAATTGCTTAGAGCCGAGCTGTAGACTTGTTATATATGGCCATATATCTTATGAGTGCTTAGCATCTCTTGTTTTAGCTTATAAATAATATATATATATGTATATATTTTGCAACTTTATCATAGCCCGTTTTTAATGGCTTCCCATGGGTACAGGGTATAAAAAGATACAAGAAATAAAAAGAATTATAACCAAACATGTTTTTCACTCAGCTCTCGCTACCCAGTGTCAGACCCAACTTCAGTCGCAGCTTCAACTCCGGTTTTGGTTCTTAATATGTGTATGAGTATGACCTGTGTGTGTGTGTGTGTATTTTCTTGGGCTGCGTGGCAATAAGTGTGCCCGTTCACGGGACGGTGCAAAAAGTTAAGTATCTTGTTGTTGTTGTCGTTTCTTTCTTCTTATTTTTTTTTAAGGTGCGCATATAAAGAGGCCTTTTTAACTGCCAAACCCAGACCCCAGTTTCGAGTTCCCCCGTCCCCAACTGCCCCACTCCAATAGTCAGTTGCAGGCAACGTCAAGAGATAACACCAGCAAAAGTAACAACAACAACAACAATAATGGCTTGCAGCAGCCGAAAGCCAATCGGAAAGCCACTTGGCCAACTCCTTTTCAGCCTCAGCCTCAGCCTCATCCTCATCCTCCATGTGCCATGTGCAAATCACATACAGTAGCAAAAAATTTCGACAGTTATTTACGATTAGCACAAAAGATACGAGACATGACATGCGCTGAGATGCCGCGAAGATGCAGATGCTGCTCTGCCGGGATCCGAGATCCCCACTTGGTTGCGTGGCCCGCAAAGGGGAAGGGGGAAGAGGTGGGAGGGAGGGGGGGATGGAGTTGGGGTTGTCTCGAACACAACATGAAACTGGGCCTGTTACCCACCGGCTACTGTTGCATGCCAGCAGACACAGCGGGTGACAAGGGCCGCATGCAACGGACACAGCCGACGGAGCCGGCGACTGGCCAAAGCGAAGAGCATTTTACTGTTTGTTTACCTTCGTCTGTGCTGCTCGAGAATGGAGACAGAACTTCATTTATGAGCCTCGTTTGATGATCAATTAAATGCTTCTGACACTCTGCTTAAAGGAAAACGTCTCTGCGCGCAGACTAAACAAAACCGAACAACTTCTGGCGTGTTTGCATGGCCTATATACCCATCAAAAGTGGTTGAAAGGGGTATGCTAAAATTGTGGCAATGCATATTGCAGACAGATGAAGACAAATTAGATTTCATGAAGAGTAAATTATCTAATCACTTTTGCTTTTAATTGTTTTTAGAGTTTGTCTCTCTGTCTCTCTCCCAACAATGTTTTCTTTATTTATGTCTCTTACTCACTAATTCTTTCTTACTTTTTACTCTCCCTCTCTCTCTTAATCTGTCTCACGCATTCTACCCTTTTTTTCTTCCTCACCTTCATTTGTTCGCTTTTTACCAGTATCTCAATCTTTTTATAACTTTTGTCTACCTTCCTCACCTGTCTACTTCAAAGACTCGTTTATCGGGCCTTTCTATGCGATTTTCATAAATTCGAGTAGGGTTTTCTATGAGTATTGTTTTCTCTGATGTGTAATACAAGTAATTTTTAAATAATTATACATTTTTCCTATATTCCTCATAAACTTACTTTTACTTTAATCAACTCTTTTGGCCTTTGATTGGGAATAAAGCCATTCAGTCAAAGAAGAAAATCATAAAATGCAACTTTATTGTATTTCTGTGTGTGGATCGTCCGGAGGTATAAACTATACGGAATGACTTTAATGGGGTCATACCGGATTGCGGGCAATTCTTTAAAGCCATAAGCGAAATTTATGGGATTTCGCCGCCTCGCCGTAACTCGCCACTCGTAACTCTTTGGCCGGGCAGGCTGCCTGTTGAATAAATTAGTGGCGATAATAAGTGGCTACACTCGTGTGCATATACCCTGCCCCCTGGCCCCGATCAGAGAGCAGCAGCAGTGACCAAGTTGGCAATAGAAGAGTCTTGGCCAAAGTAAAGCAGCAGGAACAACAACAAATTTATCAACTCGTGCGTCCTGTTGCGTGCAATGCAATTTAAATGCGGCTGGAGGCGTGGCATGCCGCATCCACCTCCGTCCCAACATTTGCGTGCATTTTAATGCACTTTATCATTTGCCTGCTGCGTACTTTGTTTTTATTTATATTTACTATAATTTTTCTGGTTAAAAACTCATGGAGAGAGCAAAAGATACCACGTGATATTTTCAAATTTACTTGGTACAAAATAAGTAAAAATGACAAATAATTTAAAATACAAGTAATTCAAAAATCATATTTTAGAGTACCTTTTCTTTGAATATAAGATAAACATATATTTAAAAATAAAAGGCAAAATAGATAAAATATTTCTAAAGTATGTTATTTTACATAAGTACAGATACATTTATTACCGCTTTAATTCAGAATGTTTATACCTAACTTTCACTCTTACAAAAGCTTAAGTTATTGTCTTCCCGTTTTTTTCTTGCCAGATTTTACAGGGTATTGGAAACAGCAATAAAAAGCACAGCTTGGTTGTTATTGTAACGTTGTTGCTCGAAAAGAAGGTGGGGCCTTTGGGGGAATGGGCCGCTAAGTGGAAGCGCAATAATTATAATTAAATGCATTTTTACGTGCCTTTTTCCCGTTTGGGATTTTCTTTATGCAAATAAATAATTGCACACCTTTTGCAGAGTTCAACTGCAGCCAAAGCTACAATTAAATCCATTAAAGTAGTTGCATAATTTAAGGTATCATTAGATTATTTAATTAATCTAATAAAATTCATAACATATGTATTATATTTCATTTTTTTAGGCTTGGGCTTAAAACCTAATTGGAAATTATATGGAAAAATATGGGAACAAAATTAAATAATAAAAGTTTTAATTATAAATCTCTTTTCTATACCATCAATTAAATTCCAATTATATTTCTCATCTTGTAAGAATTTTGTATTTTTCTTGGATTTTGATTATTGTTTTTTAAGAAGAATAAATCTGCTGTTTCATTATCTTTCCTTCTCCTGTTCAATCTATAATTATGAAATTGTCAAAAGGTCAAAATTGCGTGCAAATGCTCGAAAACAAAAACAAATGCAACATAAATTCGAATTGCGTGCTTTTTTTGGCACCAAATCAAAATGCAAAATAAAAAAGGTAAAATGTTAAATGCAAACGAACAAAACAAACACAAAAAGCAAAAAAGCAACAACGACAACACTCAAATTGCATGAAATATGCTAAAAGCGAACGCAAAATAAAAATCATAAAAAAAAGAAATTAAAATCGGGAATTGCCGTACTGCGAAGAACGGATACTCTTTGTAAACTCAAACAGGCTGTCTGACAGACGGAGGTAGACTGATCAAAGCTCAGGAAGTGAATAAAAATATCTACGTGTGTTCGTAATAACCTAGATATATAAGTATAATGTAAATATAATGATATAAAAATAAAAAAAAATAGAATATACAGGCTATGTGTAATGTTCGAAATGGATAACAATGCGTCTAAATGAATAAGTTTAACTATTAATTTTTAATCGCGCATTAAATCAGTTATTTTGTTAATGTTCTATTTCAGTCATTTATTTTGCAATTGTAATTTTGTAATTTTCTAGTATTTTATTTTGTTTTCTATCGTTTTTATTTTCTTTTCAGTTTTTAAATTGTAAATCATTTTCAATAATCAGATAATTAATTCAAAACAATATATTTTTTGCATAACTTTATATGAGGTGCAACATTTTATTAAATGGAAAATATATACTTCGTTCACAATTTACTGAATAACTTAAATTTTTGATTTGATGGACCCATTCTAATGAACTTATGCTGAACGAAAAAGCTAACGGCATAAATTGATTGTTGAACATATAATTAAATTTATATGATGTACGAACTGGCCGCATGAGATAGCTGATGTACCGCTGCGGGCTTATACAAAATTTTGTGTAAAAAATCAGTTTTAATAAACGTGTCAGGCAACAAAGAGGCAACGGTAGCTGCTACGTGTCCGTGGTCCGCAAGCTGTGTGTGCGTGTGTGCGTGTGTATGTGTGTGTGTGTGTGTGTGTGTGTGTGTGTGTGTGCGTGCATGCAACGCATTAATTATGAATTTAATTCACTGGGGCCGTTCGTTAGGGCAGCAACCATTGAGGGACAATCGGTTAGCAGGCGGCAGAGGGGCATCGAGGCAGCGGGGCAAGTGCGGTGGAAAGGGGGAGGCCACTTGCGATGCGGTCGCAGGCAAACGGCACTTTGACGAGGCTCGGAAGGGGGTAGGGGTAGGGGTAGGGTTGGGGTGGGGT
>SCDS01000762.1:0-52283 GCA_004149465.1 Drosophila nigromelanica
TTTGAAGTATGGGAGCTATGGATCCGAGAGCTTTACTTGTCAAAATTTTTGCCAATTTTGGCATGATTTTTGACAAAAAATTTGACCCCCTCAGAATCGTGTTTAATGTTGATTTTTATACTAATTATGACTAATACAATCGATTAAAAACAAAAATTCGCAATTCTAAATTTTGAAAAAAAAATTTTTTCGAAAATTAATAAGGGGGGGGTACATGATATTTTCACAAAAAAATGAAAAAAAAAATTATTTTCAAAAATGCATATATTTTAAATGCAGAACTAATCTGGATGAAAGAACATGACCGAAATGCCATCAAACATGTAAATCGGTTCAGTTTTGAGAAAGTTATGGATGTTTGAAATATGGGAGCTATGGATCCGAGAGCTTTACTTGTCAAAACTTTGCCAATTTTTGCATGATTTTTGGCAAAAAATGCAAAAGGTGTATCGGTGTGTATCGACATATTATAGAATTGCCAGCCTCCCAGTGGGCGTGGCACACAAATTTGAAGAGGATAACTGCAAGTATATATCCAAAGTTTTAAGTCTCTACCTTCAATAGCGCCGAAAAAAGTTGCGTTCATCCGGACGGACAGACGGACAGCATGACGGACATTGCACAATATACTAGGCCTAATATACTAGTTTCACTTCGTGAACGAGTATAAGAATCGTTTATTGTACTTGGTTTTGCAACTACCCTAACTCCGGAACCAATACAATAGAACATCAGCTGCCGCTCTCTAAATTGCTTATCCACTTTCATAAGTATTGTAACTTGTAATCTGGCCGAAACGTTCTTCAGCGGCACTTTGAATAGCTGGCTGTGCATAAATCTGTCAATAATTGTTACGTCAATAGCTTTACAATATTTATGGTGTTTGCGCCACAATGCCATTATGCCATTTATGATATTACCCCAGGGGGTGGTCGACAAAGAAAAAAATAAATAAAACAAATCAAGAAGTGTTTAAGTCCATGCCACATACGCCCCAATACTCAAAGCCAAACTTTAGACCCAATATGGGGCTTTATGTGCATAAAATAAGCAACTTAAATTTATTTATGTGATTTTATGTGTATTTCGCCACAACAATAAAAGTATCAAAAGTGCCAAAGGCGGGACGAAGCTGCCTTTAACAGCTGCTGCTGTCGGGACTTTTGCCTTTGTCGTTGTTTGCTGCTGTTGTTATTGTAAGCGTTTGTAGCCTCTCTCAAAGTCAAAAGTGAGTCCTTTTTGCGGGTTCCTTTGGCAAGTTGTTACATTTTTATTGTGCTACAAATTGCTGTAAATATTTGTGGAATGTCGAACTGTTTACCCTTTTTTTGTTGCTGTTGTTGGGCCCAGCCCCAAATCTGAATAGAGGTTGGGGTATAAAAAGAGCTGAGGCGGCGCATAAATTACACTAAAAATATGCCGCTCAAATAATCAAGCGGTGAACTTAATTTGCCATAAAGTGCCGCTGGAGGTAAGAGGTTCGGAGGTGGAGCTAGAGATGAGCACACAATGCGATATATATCGGTCAAATATTAAATATAAAACCCATTTTTAAGAAGTAAATTTTTTTTGATATTTCTTTCTAGCCTCAGGGTAGTATTATTTATATGTAAGGTGCCGGGGTTGAATCTAAGGCTTAATATAATATAAATTTCTGTTCTATGCAAGTAAATATAAATTTTATTTAACTAATTTGTTGGTCATCTCTAATGGAGCCCAGTTCCCAACTGCTTAACAAGCACCGTGCAAAATTCGTTGCGGCTCCGAGCTCTGCACACATAATTTAGACATTCAGGCGGTTTCGACCTTTTGATATTTTGTCAGAATTGTGGAAAATTCTGGGAATTGCCAGGGCGCCCAAAAATGTGTCGCAAACAAAAAGAGCTTTTTGTTGGGAAACATTTTGGCGCTGTTGTTGTTGGTGTTGTTTTTGTCGCTGTCGAAGCGACAGAATTTTGCATGCCATTTGATTAATTGCCATGCAAATTATGGTGTAAATATAATAACATTTTATTCAGCTGTCAATTTGAGCGGCAAACAAAACGAAACAGCAACAGAAATCTAGACATGGGCCACGACATGCAAAAACTCAATTTGCCAGGGCTTCAGCGGATGAAGCGAAGTGAATGGCATTCGCTGCAGCCGAGGCACGACTTGGGCATGGGTTTGGGCTCGAGCTTGGGCTTGGGGTAGCGGAGCATAGCGACTGCTCTGGCCGAAACTACCAAAACACCTAGGCGCAAAATTAAGACATTAGTCAAAATTTTTTGCTGTTGTTATTGCCAGTTGCCGTATGGAGAAGCTGTTGCCGCTTAATCCCTTCACAAAGCCCAGGCGGCAGCAGCAGCCGCAGGTATTTCCAGGGAACTGACCAGTCTTGCCCCCTCTAGTTTAGGCGAGTGTTGCAAATTAGTTGACACGTTGTGGCTGGGACTGGTGCTGGGATAACCGTCGGCAGCAGACGGCGCGACGGCGCGACAAACAGTCGCAGTCGGCATGAATAAAGTCATTTTTATATACACAATTCCATATGAGCGCATGATGAGAAATGCTGAAACACTGAAATGTTTGCCCCAGTCTATAATTAGCCTAATAACCCGGGCAATGGGCTCCGCCGCCAGCTGCAGGCCTCTCCTGCTCCTGCCCCGGCTTCAGCCCCGGTCACAGTCCCGGCCCCGTCTCCGGCCCCGACTCCGGCTCTTCCTGTATAATGACTTCAATTTGCGCTGAAAGCGATTCCTGGAAATCAAATACGCCAAACGGCTAAATGCCATGCCATATTCCTAACCAAAACCCTAACTCGGCACCACTCATGTTCATATATATGTGGCTCTGGCCAACGGTCATTTGGTATTCGCTTTGTGCATTTAGAATTTGGGTTATGTCGGGGGTAAGTTTTAACAAGTTTGTTGAACGGTTGACTTTTGATTGTGCTTTGTGTAATTTGCAGTCGAAATTATTATGCAGATGAAGTCATCCGGCAATTGGAGTGGGTGAGGAAAATTATGTGCACAAATATTTTTTAGCTGACGAATATTTTTAAATAAAATTCTGCAAAGGTTTGTGTATTTATTTAATACACAACTATAAGAAACCATTTTAAAAATATTTTCAATAGTTTTCAATACCTATTTAAGATTGGGAATAAACATTAACTTTAAAAATATAAAATATCTGAATTCTACAGTTTCTTAAGTCTAAGATACTCACATTTTTCTTAAGCTTAAGCTTAAGCTTCATTTTTATAAAACCCTTCTAAATTATTTATTTATATTTTTTTCTATTTTAAGTACACTTCCGTTTCCTGTTGTTGCTATAAAAATCACTACACTTATCTAATTATGACAAGATCTATTTTAACTTGAATTCAATAGCCCTTGCAGATAGTCTCCTAGTGTATATTGCTTTATTTCTGTTCAAATAAATTAAAGAAAATGCTTTTGGAAGCAGCCCCAGCAAAGCCGTCTAGGCCGAGTCTTAATCATTGGCATCAGCTGCAGCAACGGCATTGGGGTTTGCTCCTGCAACACGCCCACTGCTTCATATTTTTCATGATGTTTCGTCTAAGCCAGGTTACAATGAGTCAGTCCCCCTGCCTCTTTTTTGTGCAATTTTACAAGCGCAGAGACAAATGAGTCGAGCTGGCGATGGTGGCGATAGGCCGCGGCAAGAGCAGCGAATCCAGGGATCGAGGCCTGGAACGCCTAAGCCAAAGGCTGTGCCACCAAGAGTTATGTGCAAAATTAAATTTGCAAACGCAAGTGAAGCAGCGGGCAACAGGCAACAGGCCTGGCCAAGATCCGGAAAGACTTGGCTCTCTTGAAAAATACAGCGCCGAAAAGCAATCGCGCCACGCACGCCCAACATCAGTTTGATAAATTGATATCAGCGATCGATGTGCGGCGATGTGCGGCTAGCGTTGCACAGATACGAGTATTGTCTTGTCGAGGAGTTGCTTGAAGGAGTTGGGGATGGGCTGAGTTTTTAATTGAAAAACGCGACTACAATGCGGGGCTAGAGGGCCCATTACTCATCGGGAGCTTAGAGAGACAGAGAAAGAGAGAGCGAACGATATCGGTGTATCGGCACTTACCTATCGAACCGTCTAGGGAGTAGGCATTACGCTGCCAGGCCCATGTGCATAGATCACAGGTGGTCAGGCCGTCAGCGGCGACGCTTTCATCCAGAAAGGGCGGACGCGGCGGCGGCGGCACAAAATGCCCGTTCCACAGCCCATTCTCGCTGGCATCGAAGGCCAGCGGCGAGTCGAACGTGTCCACCTCAATGGCATTGGACCACCAGTCATCGTCCAGCGGATTATAGCCGGCATTGGCGCCGCCCAATTCAGTTGGATTCGGCGCTGCCAGCTGGCTGTCCATGTTCGGATCGGGTTCATTCGCGGGCGTTGGATGCGCCGCCAGCGAATCCAGTCGAGAATTGGGAAACACCGAGCGCAGCGTTGTCGTCGCATCCTGATAAATATCCGCGCCACCTGCAGCCGGCTGCCGTGGAAACATTTTTACCTCACCTCAGAGCTCCACCGAGCGGCTACTCTACTGGGCGACAAGTGTCTCTGCGTCGCTGTGTCAATGCATCAGCCACATGGATCGCGTGTTGGGTGTTCCGGCAAACTAGACTGCAACAAAAATAAAATGAATAAATATAAATAAAGTTGAGCACATTTATTAAAAAACTTGTCACAAATTATTAAAACCAGCTGAAAAATTGCCAAATATTGTCAAATTTAAAGCAGCAACAACCTCAACTGCAGCTTGTTAGCACTTTTTTGAAAGTTGCTCCCCAAAAAGTTGCAGTTTAGTTTAGTAAAATATTAAAGACATTGTTCGGGCTACAGAACACTGGCTTTAAACGGATTGTAAAGCAGGTTTTGCTAGAGTTGACAAAAAATTATGTTAAAAAATATTTCAACAACTAATTGTGTAATATCTGACATTTAAGAAACTAATTAAATTGTGATAGTGAAGTAAAGATTTTTATAATATATAAAAATTATATTTATAGTTATTTCCTATATAAAAATTAAAATATCTTTAATGTTACTGAAATTGGTATAATGTTATATCTATTTAAATATAATAATATTCATTGCGTATAAATTCTGTTTAGCTTTTTCCCACTTTTAAATTCTTAAATTTTATCTAACATATTTAACTTAATATAAATCTCTATGGTTATCATGTCCAGCCACATGCTAAGCTCCGAGCGCAAACTAATGATGCAGTTTCCACCTTTATAAATAAAGTGCACAATAAAGACTTCAAATTGCAGGCGACCAACATGAAAGGGGCGTGGTCTATGCAAACATAGCAGCATTTGTGAGTCAGGTTCAGGTTTCCAGCTACTACAGCTGCTATAGCTACCGGGTCTGCTGGAGCTGCGACTGAAGCTGGAGCTGGGGCTGGGGCTGGGTCTGTTGTTGGTGGTCCGTTGCCGCCTTGTTACACGTTTTGGTGCTCCACAGTTTCCGCCTGACACACATTAATCAATGCGCGGAAGGCGTCCGTTTGTGACACTAATGAAGTTTCTTAACAAGATTAGAAAAAGGCGATAAACGCAAAAAAAGGCCACTAAATAGCCATGGTATTGTAAAACTGAACAATCAAAACCGTTAAGCAAATAGCTTGAAAAAATTGCAAGTACTATTAAGGAGTTCATTGGGTCAGCATTACATGGGGGATTTTCGTTTCGTTTCGTTTCGTTTTCGCTTGTATGTCTTAATGAAAAAAAGTGAAACTCCATTGAGAGCCGGACAAATGCGCTAATCAACTATGGTCAGCCGAACTGATCATCTAACAGAAATTATATCTTTTCACTGTGATTTATAAGCCGGCAATTACAACCCAACTCGCTGATCGGCCATTACGCGGCGTAATAATGCAAAAATCAAAAAGAAAAAAAAACTCAATAACAAAAGATAAAACTTCCAAACAATTGCAGGCCGAAAAAAACAAAAAAAAAATAGTGAAAAACCGAAATCATTTATCATAATCATTGTGATTGATTCGTTGAGAAAAAAATAAATATCACAAGTGAACGAAAAAATGTTATATCGTGGGGTCGTATTCAAAGGCGCCCGCTCATCAGGCATATAAACGGTGCTTATTGTTGTTGTCGTCTTTGCTGCTTTTGTTGTTGTTGCTGTTGCTGTTGTTGTCTCACGTCTTTGGCTCACGTTTTGCTCCATTGAATCACTCACTCAACTGCGTTACCTCTTGGCCAGCATGATCTAAAAATTGTTTTGATTCGGTGACTGACCGGTTAGCAATTTGACCGCCTCGAATCGTAGCGGGGGTGGGGTAAAGGGCAATAGTGCGAATTTTTCTTTATTTTAGTTTTGTTTTGTATGTCCATTGCGGTCAACTGTTAAAAATATCCATAGTGTAATAAATAGTTTGTGTTTTGGAATTTTTTTTTTATAGCTTTCGAATATTATCAATCATATATGCAGACATGCCCTATTTAAAGTATTTTTTTAATGGGCTAATTGTGTTACAGTTAAATAAAAACTGGAAAACTTGAGGCACATTGACCATATAAACCAATCCAAAAACAACTAATTTAAATGATGTATTTATTTAAAATATGGTATCTAAAGAGCTAACAATATAACAGCATGACTCGCGTTAATTTCGATTTCTCAGTTAAGCAAATGAACTTAAACTAAAATGATTTTTTCACAAAAAAAAATTAAAAATGTTTAAGTCCAGAAACAATCTAGAGGTCAAATTATGAACAAAAAGTCATCAAATTTGAAAATCGTTTAAGTTTTGATAAAGTTATGGATGTTCATTTTGTGATCGAAAATAGTAAGAATAAAATATATGAAATTAAAAGTAAATTTGCTACGACTTCAAATAACTTATACCAATTTAAATAAATTTTTTTCTTGTTTTAAACTCTTTTCTTGATTAAGTTGTCACATTTTAGTCGCTTCTCTTTTACATGCTCGCAGCTCTCTGCACATATCATAAATTGTTGGCTATAGATCTGTTTTGGCCATCTTCCATATTAATCACACCGCATGAGTTGCTTTCAGCAGACAATGGCGCGATATGCCATCGGCCAGCGAACGAGTGGTTGCCTCTGTTGCGTTTTTTTTTTGTTTTCTGTTGGCCATAGTAAGCGCAATGATATTTTGGCAACATGCGATACAACAGCAAATCTGTTGACCAACTTTTCAGATTTTTAAGTCTTAAACACGCGCCTGTGTGTGTTAGTCAAGTGGCTTTATTTATATTTATGAAACACAGCACGAACATTAACTGTGCCGCCTTTTGGCCAACATTTGCTGACCAGGCCAGGCCAGACTTGGGCCACAGGCAATGCGTTTGTCGAACTGCCGAACTTGTTGAAGAGTTATGGCTTTGACCCACAACAAACCAAACGACGGACAGACAAGCAGCGCGACACACACCTGACACACATACACACTCACACACACATACACACACATGAGCATGTTGTGTTCAGTTTTTATGAACTGAAACTGGACTCGACACTGGGCTCTGAACCTGCACCGTGGCCATAATAACAATTTAGGCTTGTTTGGCGTCTCTGGCGGCAATTTTTCACATTAATTACAAATTACAGATTTATTAGGTATGAGCGCTGTGCGTCGGCCAAGACGTCGCGCTGTCGCTGGGCATGTACCGCCCCTGAACAAGCGGAATGCTGGCAGCAGCCTCCTTTGCGCCATTCCATCCTTGGACATGCTACAGCGCTTGGCCAGCTACGCAAAACTTGGCTTAAATATTAATGAGTGGTGTAATTTGTTGCATTGTATGTAATAAATTAATTTTGTGTGCGTCGCGGCGGCACTCGTGAGAGCCGCTTCGAGAGTACCTGAGACGTTTCTAGACCGAGTGGCGCAAGGTACACATTTGCATAAGCGAGCGGTGGTGCTGGTGGAAACGAACCACTTGCAACTCGCCGACCGACCCGGCTGGGCAGCCACAGTTGCACCTACTCCGCACTCTCCACAGTGCACAGAAGTGCATGAGTGGGCACTCGAAAAGTACTTGCCACTAGACTGATTATAGTCAATTCGTTGAATTGGACCACCAAGTGGTAGTGCTAGTGTCAGCGGCAGCACCACCACCACCACCACCACAACCATCAGCAGCAGCAGCAGCGGCAATCGCAGTCCAAGACAGACACATCCGTGCCAAGCTGGCTAAGCCACTGAGCAGGGCAAGCAGCCCAGTCATCGTCAACGTCATCGTCATCATCGCCAACGACACCAACACAAAATCCACGCGCGTCTCTGCACAGTGGTATAAAATGATGAATTTGTGCACAAGGATTAAAGGATTGGACAAAGGTAATTTTTCAAACTTCTAAACACCCAAAAATATAACTAAACGGCGGATACTCGGATTCGAATTTATATATTTCTATATATTTATATATTTCTAATAATAAAAGTAATTACAATATATACTTATATATATATATATTTATATGATGTTGAATTTTAGGTAGTTTTTGAAAATGAATCAGGTACAAATTCTTGAAAATAAGAGTTTTCAGTTGTAAATTGAAAAATATAAATAAATATTGCATAACATTTTGTATCATAAAAAGAAAAGTCAATACATTAAAAGTATGTTACTAAAAATCGCATGTTTCATACACTCAATTATTAATATATATTTATTTTAAATAGTTTCCCACAGCTCAATTCCTTAACTTAGTTTTTGACCACTGTGATCTGCTAACAGCGCCAGCGCCAATAAAAACGTAAATGGCGCGTGATTGTGAGGCGTCTTCAACTAGTGGCCCCCACACACACACATACACAGACACTAGCACACACACTCTCTCTCTCTCACACACACACACATACCTATAAACACACGCTCGCCCATTACAACAACCACTTCAAGATGGCCACAAGAGTAGCATCTTATTTTGCTGCCTTTTGGCTTCGATGGCGGGCCATTTTACAGGCCTTGACTGGGCAGGCGGGGGGTGGAGGTTGTGGCAGAGTAGTCAGGAATGAAGCCACATAATGAAAAGAGTGTGTGAAGAATTTTAAATTCAAAATTGCATGAAAAGTCGTGAGTCGCAAATAGCTTGTTGCTGTTGTTGTTGTGGCAGTTGTTGTTGTTGTTGTTGTGGCAGTTGTTGCCATAGCTGTACGAACAGACAGATATCCTACTCATCACTTGAGAAAATGAAAAAACAATCATAAACAGCAGGCAGCAGGCAACAACAGCAACAACAACAAAAGCGGCAACAACAACAATGCTGTAGTGGATACCAAGTAAAAACCACTCAAAAAATGGGCAACAGACAAAACGCTTGTGCCTTGGCTTTATGTTTGGGCCTTTTGAGTTGTTACCTGTTGCCAATTGTTGTTGCTTTCTTTGCACTACACCTGTTTAGCTAGGCTAGGTGAGAGGGGTGTGTGCACGTGACTGTGTGTGTGTGTGTTTGTGTGTTTGTGTGTTTGACTCTGCTCCCACCGAATTCACTTTTGCTCACTTGCCGAGAGTCGAGACTTAATAAAGTTATTATAATTTAAGCGTTTTGATTATGCGCCTGCCAGTGTTTAAAATACCAATGCAAGCGCCTTGGGGCCGTGCTTCCCCCCAATCCACCCCCCTTCGGGCAAGTTTACAAGTTTTCAGCGGGGGCGCTGCCTCCTTTGACTTGTGTGTGTGTGTGTGTGTGTGGGGGCAATCTTTGTGATTGGTTGCGATTTGCGTTTAATTTTTTGTTGCTATAAGTGTTGCATGCACGACGCTTGCCGCTGCCGCTTACCGCTTCGCATGCATCCCGTTGGGCAAAATGTGCACAGCCATGTTGAGTTGCAGGCCAATGCGATAGCATGCAAGCCACCGGCAAGGGAGGGGGGGTCGACTCAGCGCTGGGCCTACTTTGCGGGGGTGCTGCTATGATATTGTTTAAGTCTTTATTAGAGAGGCAGCGCTTTGGAAAGCAATGCTCGGCAAACTGGATTCGCAGCATGCCGGGACTTGCATAAGGCTTCAGTCAGTTAATTGGTCGTGGCATGCTCATCGGCTCGACTACATGGCAACGCTTTGTCAGGGAGATCACGCAAAGATGTTCAACTGTGAGATGTGCAAGGAATCTGTGGGCACACATGCTGAGAGCCAACTATTTTCAAAAGCGCTGTCACTTTTTTTACGTTTCATTAAATAAAAGAAACAAGCGAATGAAAACAATTAATGAAAAAAGAGTTATTTTTACATTTTCATTCATTCTAACCCCACTTTTTATCAGCTTAACCTCACTTTCATGAGTTGCCTTCAACTTAACCTCATTCTCTTGCGAGACACACTTTCTAAGCCCGTGCAAAACTCGCAAAAGGTGACAATTACTTTCAATTCTCCACCAACTGACTCTGGTCGCCAGCTAAATTTATATATATGTTTATATGTATAGCTTGGATCTGTGCACCACAAGCAACCTCGGCGAGGCAACGTGATGCCAAACAGCTTCAGCTGATGCTTCAATTTCACTGTGGCAAATACCAAGGCATTTGCCACAGTCACAACTCGCTGAACTCTTGCCCTTTATGTCGAGCATTTATGCCACAGGCAGTTGCAGTTGCAGTTTCAGTTGGATCGCAGACCTGCTGCCAGCCTATACGGATTTGAAATGCTGGAGCAGGAAAGTGCAACATGATCAGCACTGTTTGCTGGTTGGCTGTTTGGCTGCCTGGCCTGCCTGGCCTGCCTGGCTGACGGCACTTCGATGATCGCCAGCTTCGATTTGTATCGCCTGCCCGGCACCAGTCGCCGTCGCTTTCATTGGATCGAGCTGGTTGGCGTCGCTTTCCTTGGTCCGTGCCGCATGCTGCATAGATTTGTAACTTGCAGCGGCTTCATTTTACATTGCGGTTTTCATATTTCATAATAGTTGAGACCATAAAGCTATTGGAGTCGGAGTCGGAGTCGGAGACGCAGTCATTGGCTGCTTCGTGGCGTGGCGACCTACAGCAGACCAATGTGGCCCAGGGGCCATTAAAAGCGAAAGTCGTAAAAAGTTACCCAGCGCTTTGTCATATGCAAAATCAACAAATTTCCAACTCTGCCTGCTTAATTTGATTTTATTTACTGTTGGCCATTGGGAACAATGGCCAAGCATTTGAAACGCGCCACATAAAATCCAACCACGACTCAAGTTCTTTTTTCTTGTTTTTCATTTTTGTTTCGATTTTTTTTTATGGCATAATATACGAATGGAGCCTCTGATATCATAAAACTCATACGAAAAAGCGCTGAAATCTTTATGGGCTTTTGTCATTCATACATTTGGGGGCCTCCGATCAAAGTTGTTAAGTTTGCCTGCAAATCAAGTTTCGCTTGGCTTTAAATTTTACGATCTGTAATATGTATGCCAAAAAGTTTTTAAATTGCCGAAGAAACTAAATAAATAGGAATAAACAGCGGGAATTTTATTGATTATACTATATGGCATTTAATCATCGGCTTTATGAGCGCTTTTGATTAGTAATCAAATTATGTAAAAACCTGCTTGAAAAACAATAACAAGTATAACAAATATAAATAGTATAAAAAGTCAATGGCAACAGCAACAACTGGAAGATACCCTTTACGAATAATAATATGCATACCTAATAGATACATTTATCATACCCTTGTCGTCTCTATACAGGGTATTTTAAAATTAAGCTATAGGCATAGTCTGTGCGTTTTAGCTATAAATATTGCTTACTTAATTAATTGCTTACGCTTTTGAAATTCTAAAACTTAAACATGTTTTTTTTCAGTGCTATAAATCTGTAGAAATTGATGGGTTGATTTGTCAACTGATTTGATACGCTTTATAGTTATGGGCTACTTTTGACTTTTTTATTGGCTTTAAAGATCCGACTGCTAAAATTAAAGCTCTTGCGAACTTGTTAACGTTCGCTTAAGTAGCTAAATAACAGGCATTCCAATCCTAATTCCAATTCGAATTCCCCCTTTGGCCGGCCGAAAGACAAAATCGTGCTCAGACATCTAATCACAAATAGAAAACAATATCTATGCTAATCTTGGTACAAGATCAATGACAATAAAACGGGGGTAAAGAAACAACACAACACAACACAAGAACCTGCAAGTTGCACCACCCCGCCAACAACAACAGCAACAAACTTACAAGCAACTTGCAGCAACAACAACTAGACAATAATGAGCCGTAATGAGCAATGATCGCCACACAATTAGCCAAATTTCGTTTTGTTTAGTTTAGTTTTTTTTCCTCCTTTGTTGGCCAATTTTTTGTAGACAAATTAAAACAAAAAACGCGCCGAATAAGCACACGAAATTAAACAAACATTGCAGATTTATATGGCCGGCACTTGGTATAAGGGGTTGGTGGGGGGTAGTTGCTTTAAGCCTGGCTTTAAAAGCCAAACTGCGGAAAATTACAAGAAAATCGTGCAACTCTTGTTTGCTCAAAAAGGCATGAAAAGCCGAAATGCACCAGGCAACAGGCAACTGCCAACTAGCAACAGATAGCAACGCCCCCCGCCACTTGCCTCCCTCTACCCGCTACCCGCTACCCCTCTGCGATAGCTGAAGACTTTCCAACGCTGATTTCAACAAATTTAAACGTTACATGCGAGCAGATTTCAACGCGATCATCGATTGCTCGTGCACCCACACACACACACACACACACACACATACATATATACACACAAACTTAATCAGCAACAGCAGCAACAGTTGCCGCCGCAGCAACTGTGTTGCTTGCAGCATGACGCAACTGCAACTCCTGGCCCTCAGGTGTTGCCCGGACGGTTTTTGTTATTGCAACTTTTCACTTTCCGGCTTGGCCAATTGGCCAACGTCCAACAGTCAATAGTCAACATGCAACATGCAACATTCAACATTCAATGCCGCATGTCGAACACCGCAACACCAAAACGTCGAACAAAGTTAGTCATTTAGTGACTTTGTCTGAGATTTGTGTGATTTCAAACCGATTGCCAAAAAAAATAAAAAATAAAATGAAATAAAAATAAAGGAGAAAAAGCGCAGAAAAATAACTGCAACTGTCATTTTCGATTGGCGACCTGCTGGGCTTGCCCCACGTTGCACAAACATTTTCTGGCTGTCTGCCTTGTCGAGAGGCAAAATGTCAATTTGTGTTGTTTACTTTGAAAACTTTAATTTTTGTCTGCTGATTTTTACTTTGGTTGCCGTTGTTGTTGCTGTTGGGGGTCTTTTGAGTTGCATTCGTCGCGCCTTCAATTGCCGCAATTTGCCACGTCCCGCCAGCCGCTGTCCACTGCCCCGCTGGCCCCATTGCCATTAGCCGCGCTATTGAGTGTTAATTAAGCGTTTATTCAACATTCGGTGTCAAAGTTGTCTTTAAAGACTCGAAAATTAATGCCATTTTGTGCCGCAGTTGCCATTGTTATCAATTGAAAAACTTTAACTTCGTTACCGATTTCCATTTCCGATTACGTTTTCGTTTTCAATTTCGAATTTACGAAATCGAATTCGGCACTTGGCGTCAAAGTCCAAGGCACAAATTCATCGATCAACGTTTCGCTGGCTTTGATATGGATATAAGAATGACTGATTGTCAGATCAGTCGCAAATATCTGTATATTGTATATGCCCTGTCCGAATCACGAACCCTTTTAATTGGTTTTTAATGAGCGTCAAACGACATTCGGCATGCTGCCTAATAACAGAGAAAATATCAAAAATTGCCTAAAATAAATTTACATATCTACGCATAATATGACAGATTTGCGTATTATTGGCATAATTGGTATTTTTATATGCGAATTTGTGTGTATTTCCATTGGCAATTATTAACTAATAACCACAATATCCGGTCAATAAATTGATTTCCGTTATGGCTACAACATTTCGGCAATTGAAGAGGTCGGTTGTAAATTTTATGACCACTTAAATAGATTGGAGATAAGTTATGGTATGAACGACTTTATTATTCTACATATATTTATACAAATATTTTAAGCACCTAACTTTGGGTAAAAACTAAATATTATGTGACCGACATTGATTTTTATAACTTTTAAATAACACACATATCACTAAAATACCAATAGTTGGCTGCCATTACTTGAATTCATGAGAATCGCATAGAGGGGTTGACGTTGCCAAACAACATTTTCTTGAATTACTTCTGCGTTTGTTAACAGCTTTTAAAACTCTAATTGGCGCAAAACTGATATGGATTATTATTGTATATGTACATAAGTCATATAGTCGATAATTTAGTGATTACGTACGCAAACCGAAATACTTGATGCTAATATATTTTATTCTTAACTTAACTCAAAGTCTCGACAAATTTGTCACTCTTTCTTTCATTTAGTTATTCTTGAGCAGTTCCCATTGGCATTACAAGTTGCAAACAAATATGGACGACAAATTTCCCGACTGGTGAACCTAGGAAATGCAACGGTAAATGCATATTATCGGCAAGCCTGGCTGCGTGTTGAAACTAAGCCAAGCTAACGGACGCGACAAACTGATAAGCATCAACGACAACCGGCACAATAGCACACACCGGCAGTTGCCCCCTGCCCCACCTTTTGCCCCATGCAATGTGCCAGTTAGGCACTCAACTGTGTGTATGTGTGTGTGTGTGTGTGTGTGTGAAGCGGCAAGCTGCAAGCTGCAACACTTTCAAACAACTTTATCACGACTGAATCTCAACGGTGACTGACTGAACTGACTGGCTGACTGACGTGGTCTTGATTGAAATGCGACGAGCGCGTCGACATGCCGAGTGGGTGGCAGCTGGGCATGGAAACGCCGCGGCTCTGGCAATGCTGCATGCGGCATGCAGCATGGTGCATGGTGCACGGTGCGTATGTATTAATTAGTGTCAAGTGTTGTCGCTTTGAGTTACGCGCCCGGGGGATTGCCATTGCCGGCGTCATCATCCTTACTGCAGCGATAACACAAAGCGATAGCAGCAACAACAGCAACTTGTTTATCCAAGCCGGCAACAGTTGCTGCTGCTGCTGTTCCTGCTGCTGCTGCTGCTGCTGCTGCCTCAGCTATTGCTCCTGACTGCAGCCTGTAGCTAGAAGCTGCCTGCTCCGGCTCCGTGTAATCGATGATGACACGTTTTGCCTTTGCCCATGCGCACTTTTCTAGCCGCTTAGTTGCTGCTGCTGCCGCTGCTGCAACAGCAAATTGCAGAGGAGTCGCACACACAAATGACAGCAAAAGCTGACAGAGGCTCTGTTAAATTTATAAACACACTCGTCTGGATACCTACCACTATTTTTGCGCATCCAATTACATTTATATGCTCGTAAACTACAAATTCTGCACAGCTTGCGGTCGGCAGTGGTACAGTAATTATCAGACAGAGAGAACCTTCCTTTTGAATATGCACATGTGAAAATTGCAATTTCAAAAGATTTTCTATGCTTATTGATTTACAGCTAAACAATTTCCTTTATTGCACAGAGATGAGTCATTAAAAACACATATCGAATTTTTACATTATAAAAGATGATTTTTTAGCAAAGTGTGCAATAATTGTTTAGAATAAACAAACTTGACTGCTATTATGGCTAAACTCTAGGGCTACTCATTTAAAATACTTGCCTATATCTCACAGCTTATCTAAACAAACAAAAAACACGAGACTAACAATAAATAGTAATTTGAATAAAAAATCTATTAATTATGGTAGTGACCATATGTGTAGCTACAAATTTGAGAAACTTGCCGCCTGACCGAGACACTGTTAATTATTGAATACTGTCCGCTGAAACATTAATTATAACTGTTTGCCATGTGTTAAGATTTATGATTTACAAGATAGTTGAGTGTTCTTACTTAATCACAATGGAATGTGATTTTATCTTGAGATTGAATAGAACAAGCTAAGATTGTCAGATAAAATAATGATTTAGTTTGTTTTATAGTGTAATATTTAGGCAGTTCGAGATGTGATTGTAATTTAAGATTGAATATTTCCAGAAAATAAATATGATTTATGTAAACGCTATTATCGGGATTTATGGGAAAGACTTGATGCAAATGCTGAGAGAAGCACTGATTATGTATTGCCCAAAGGCATATCAAATATTTTTTAACAAAGTATTCAAATAGTATCCATAAGTAAACCTCCCACTCTTGTCTAAGGCCAATATACAGACTTTTCGCAGACCATCAAAAATAATTTCCTAGACCACATATAAGATTTGAAAAGACGCTCCTAGTTGAGCGGCTTTTTCGTAGCTAATGGAAATTGCAGCCATTGATTGGTTTTTCCCAAACGTAGACAAAAACAACCAAGAAAAAAAAAAAGAAAAAAGATATTATATTTATATTGCATTGGTGTGAAAATTGTTTGGCCTGCAGGCGGCGGCAGAATTACTTATGTGGCACCTACGATAAGGCGGGCGCGCACTCCCAATAACAATATACGTCATATGGGCAGGAACTCGTATGGCCAGCCAAAAGATATTGCAGTTTTATGTTTTTTTCTAGTTCACGAGTTGTGGCTGTGTGTTGTGCCGTGTGTTGTGCCAAGGCTGGTTTAAGATATATAGATAGTGGCAATTAAAATTCCGCTACTAATACGATATCTTAAGCATGAAATTAAAACATGTTTTTTCAATCTTTCATTAATGATTTGGTACGAGCGGAGGGTTTGTCTATGGATACTGTTGGTTAATAATCAATTACGTGTTGTCATTGACCTTCAATCTAAGCCAAAGATCTAGCGGCTTTTATTTTATACATCCACGCCCAGGCCTAATAGCCATGGCAATTACCTTATTATAAAGCCGCTTAACTTTTATTTTCTTCTATTTATGAAATTTTAATTTGATATTTCAACATAGTTGTCAATCACAGCAACGTTGCCGCCACATTATTTTCACTAATAAGACATAGAGCTGCCGTTTTGGGAAGCATTGTATAGTTTTAACTACCTTCGGCCCGGCCCTTTTGGCCGATGTTTGGCGCTTTTGTTGGGGCCGTTGTTAAATTTATTGTTGGCTTTTTTCTCTTGTCGCTTGTTGCGGCTGCCGTTTGACAAGATGATGGTGATGGTAATGGTGGTGTTGTTGTTGATGATGTTGATGGCTTCCCGAACCCGCTTTAAACACACTTCACATAATTTGGACAGTCGACGACCGTCGCAGCATTATGGCCCAGCCCACGCACTTGTCATAATAGATTCATAAATGATTTTATTTGAATTTTTTTTGTTCCCCTTTTTTTTTAAAGGTTTTTAATGTTTTATATGCAGGTTGTTTTTGGCTGGGTATAAAATGTAAGCTGCTTTCAGCTTTGGACAGCTTTTAATATGCGTTCTTTACATATTAAATTCAAATAGCGAGTTTTTTATTACGTACCTCATAAATACATGAACGAGTTCTGAAATAGCAAAAAACAGAAATTCATATAACTATAAAATTTAACGATTATAAAATAGCTTTAGTATGCTTCACAGTATTACTGGGTTATTGCATGAAAATGTATACATCAAATACAGTTTTTTTTACTAATTGAGTTAAATGAGCAGTTTATTGAATTTATCAATGGTTATCCCTTTGTGTTTTTAACTTTTATAAAATGGAGCTTTCATACCAATTAAATTTGCATTTTATGTATGCTCTGTAAATAATCCTTAATTCTGCCGACTACGAAAAACCAAATTTGAAAAAAAATTAATAGAAAACAGCAAAAATCAAGCACTTGAAAAGTGTTGCCTACTTCAGGGCGTTCAAGCACCATCACCAACACATTCTAATGAACATATACAAAATTTTGAAGTGCATGTCGCGACGATGACGCGACGCTTCTTCTACTGCGCCACGCCCCCCAGCTGCTCGAGGGACCGTCTGCGTTGCAATTTGAATCGCAGCCGGAGTTGGAGCTGGTCTCCAAGTCTGTGACCGTCTGCGGCTGTCTGTCTAGCCAGCAAAAGATTGCGTTAAATGCAGTCTTTTTTGTTGTTGTTGTTGATGTTGTTGTTGTTCCTGCTGGTGCTTTTGGGGGCCTGCAAGTCTCTGAGGCGCAAGACAATTGAGTCTGAGAGCGTAATTTGCAACTGCCTGAGACACGTAACGTCCGCCGACGGCGGCAATGACGAGCCTGCTCAGGATGCAGGCCCAAATCCGACTGCCTGGCAGGCTGAAGTGCAAGCCCGAGCCAAGTGCAACAGCGCCTAATGACTGGGCGGGGGGGCAACAGGGGGGCGCTGGGCCAGCAGCAGCTGCCCGCCGAGTGCCAGTCATCTAGCTACGCCTACTACCCCAAGCTCTGAGCTTCGTCCGTCCCTGCTGCAACTCCTGCTGCCGCTGGCGGTGACTGCGACATGTTTGCTGTTGTTTTTGCCCAGATGCATTTTGCATCCAAAGCGCTGCTGCAGGCAAATGCACCAAAAAAAAAAAACGAAACAACAACAACAAAAATAAAACATGCAACGACAACAACAACATGACGAAAAGTGTGTACACAGTAGCCAGTGTCAGAAACGAGACGGAGCAGCAGTTGGAGCTGGAGTTATAGCTGGAGTCGGCGCAGACATCCGACAACGTCCTGTGGCATATCCAACAGGCGTTAATAATAATTTTTTTTTTGCCTTTTACAAAAATGCAGCTAGCTTTTTTCCACTTTTCGTTTTCCTCAGAGAGGGCTGCTGAGCATATACCCTGTAAAATATGTTTTGAACTTGAGAAGCTAAAGCCATTAAAATAAGAATTAATAGAAAAAACTCTTTACTGCTTCATGTGTAATGCACATTATTTCTAACTATCTATTTAATACCGAAAACTTGTAACAAGTTTCACATAATATTGTCATAGGGTATGCGTTAGTCGTCCATTTTTAGCTGAAATTCTGATGCAGTTTTTTTTCAAGTTTTTTGCTTTTGGGCCTTGGATTTCAGTATTTATTTCGAAACTTTTTCATTTTGTGCAGTCAGACGACGTCGTCATAGAGAGTGCATTGACTGAAGTCTGCAAAACCAACAAAAAAACAAAACAAAAAACAAAAACAAAACAAAAAAATGACGAAAACAAGAAGAGTGCTGCACTAGCACGAAACGAAGCGGGAGTCGGAACCTAGCCAAGTCTAGGCAACTGCATCCTTTGTTGATATGTAGCGACATGCATTTGCTTTGGAGGAGTCTGTAGAGTCGTCTGGGCCGGGATGAGGGCGGCACTGCAGCCAGAGTTCAGTAGCTGGCAGCTTTTGTGTGTCTTATGGGAAACGCTTTAGCCGGGCACGGAAAAGTTTGCCATAATTAACGCTTAGCTTTCGACTTGGCGCAGTTAAGTGTTATTAGTTCGGGCCAGGTTTGTTTTTCGGCATTGTGTGGGTAGTGGGAAGGGGGCGGAGGCAGCAGCAGGAAGTGCCATCACGCAGGAAGTGCATGAGAAGTCGTTGCACTTGGGTAAATTGTGCGCAGACGACGGCGCCACCCACACACGCACTTGAGTCTGCAGTGAGCCGTGGCAGCAGAGCCTGCCAGTCGACAAACAGCAAGTCAAACAGTTGTTGTTCTCACAGGCGGCTGCCAGCGGCTCCTGTCTGCCCCTGCCACGGCTCCTGTCAGCAGCCAGGCCACCTGCCCGAAATGAAATTCGTTTACGCGACGTAAATCATTAAAATGGCAGCCAACGCCGCCAACGAAATGGCCAAAAGAAAACATTTGCGAAATTTCAGCACCACTGAAGCCTGAAACAAAGGAATATGCACAAAAATAACTGAAATGCGGGCGCACAACAAGCAAACACACCACACACACACAAACGCACACAGAATAAAATACATTTAATAGGAGCATTTCCTTCGTTTTTTCTGCGCTTGAAAAACTTGCCACGGCCGCGGCAAGGAGCTACAGGAAACTTGCTGCGGATTATTTATTTTTATTTTATTTTGTATATTTTGTTTTTTTTTTGTTTTTTTTTTGTATTGTGTTGTCCTCCAATTGGGTTTGTTTCAGTGGTTATTAGTGCGCGGTTGCACGCGAATTTGTTTTAGTTTCTTTTTGTTTTGTTTGGTTTTTGCCGCTGTGTTTTTGTATTTATTTTCTTGTTGGTTGCAACCAAAATCCAATTAGCTGCTCAAAAGTTGTGCAAATGTGCGCAGAAAATTAATTAATGTTGACACAAGTTTCGACCGTGAATTGAAATAAATTGAGAAGAATAATGGGAGTGGTAGGGGGAATGAGAGGTTGCAGGAGAAAGACAGAGAGAGAAGCTTAGAAATATGGAAATAAGACCTTGAATACCAAATAAGAAACTTGAATACCAGCAGGGTTTATTTTAAAAATATAAATCTGTTAACAATGTGTTACCTTAAATAATGAAAATTGCATGGTAATAAGAAAAAGAAAGGTGCATCTCTCTTTCTGTCCCCGTTTTCTTCTTGCTCTCTCTCTCACTCCCACGTTTTTATAGTTTTTCATACATTTTCATTCAGTAATGTTAAGTACTTTTTCAATTTCCGAAATTCACTTGCCCAAAACACAATAAACCTTTGCCCCACCTTTCACATATTGGCCACAGTCACCTGCCATTTCTCCCGGCACCACATGCACTATCCTCCATCCTCAAATTTAACGAATACCGCACTCAAAACAGTCAATAACTCAAGCGAACCCGCAACATTTGCAACGTTTCAAACGTCAGAACATACTGAAACGGAGCACTGCCAGAGCCAGGTATGGGTGCCGGGGCTGAGGCTGGAGCAGTGTTTCAATTGGACTTGCTTTCCCATTCCCATTTGAGTGGCCGCACAGAGGCCAAAGACAGGGCCAGGCCACCAAATGGTAGTCGGTGGTACAGCTTTTCAAGCGTTAAAACATAAAAATGTCATTAACACTCAACAGATTTCTGGTGCGCAGCGCCAATGGCCAACACCAGCCACAAACAACAAACAACAAGAACAACAAACGGCTTAAATGGCCAATAACAAATTGTTGCAAATGTTCGTTGCTAAAAGAAAAAAAATATCCAAAACCAAAAAAAAGAAAAACTGGCGAAAACAACCCACAAAGAACGCAACGTCTACACAGCCCCAATGGGAATAGTTTTAGACATATTTTTGCTGTTATTGTTGGTGTTTTTGTTGTTGTTGTTTTCCATTTCGCTGTTGTTTTTACGTAGACGAAAATTTATTTGACGCTTAACTCGACTTGCAGACAAGAAAATGACACAGAAACCGAGTTAACTTCGAAACGCGTTTAGGTGAATTGCGAGCTCAACTCGAAGCCTCAACCGAACCGGGCTCCAGGCCAAAGCCACAGACCCCCAAACAGCACCTGCACCCCCAATTCCCTCCCCCCCATCCCATCCCAACGCTAACTCAGCTAGCTCGTTTATTGTCGCGCTCTATTCACGCGGGGGTATCATTTACGCCATAATTTTTCACAGTTGAATATTCTGCTTAATGGTTTTTAATGAGCGGTTCGAAACGCCGGTCAGCAAAAACATAAAAAGGAGGTGTTGAGAAATATGCCTGATTTATAGAAACTGCAGCCTGTATTTAACGCCCAGAGCCGCAGCCAATGCAGTCGACCCGCTGCCCAACTCTGGTCTGGGGCGGTACGATCAACCTATATTGGCAGGCCCACAGCGGCTGCTGTTAATAGTTTTGGCAGTTCAGATAACCAAGCGCTTGGATCTGGGACAGCTTAATGGGTTTGCGGCTTGGTGAGAAAGTGATTTCAGCTATTTTATAAAGCCATGATCATTCTCACTTTATGCCAATTTCTAGATGGCCAACATAATTATAATATTTAACTAGAAAACTGAAGTATTTGAAGAAAACTCTAATTTTAAAACTTAAGATATGCTGCAAAATGGATGCAAGCAACAAAAATGATATTTTGCTTATTAATCTACGATATTTTGATTATATTGGGTCACAATTGGATTGTAATATTTTGTAAAAGCTTTTATTCAAGAATATGTTGTCTGTAGTCCTTGTTAATTGTCTAGCAAGAAATTTACTCCTCTACTCCTCTATGCGATTCTCATGAATTAAAGTAATGCCTGTAGACTATTCTTCAGTGATGTCTGATGTGTTATTTAGAAGATATATGTCCATCAGTCTCTCTACCTTTTTATTCCCTCTTTTTCTCACTCTCTCCTACTCTTTTTTACTTCCTCTCGATCTCATATGTTTGCTGCCTCTTACATTTTCTCCTTTTCTTACTCTCTCTCTCTCTTTCTCTCTTACTCGCTTTATCTTAATCTTTCGCTCTCGTTCTCTCTATCATTTACCATTTTATAAATTTAACAAAAAAATATATGATTAAAAATAAATAGTTTACAATAAATTTAAAATAAATTCTTCACTTGGTATTTTATTAGTTTTCTTTACAGTGAGTCTTTTCAAAAAGGTAACGCCCACCTTCTCTCACTTCGGTTAACCACCTTCTGCTTTAAGCAATGCTTTTCTTGTGCGTTTATCAGATTGCAATCTTTAATTAATGTAATTAATATAAAATACGAGTACGTTCGCAGTTCACATCATTAACGGGGGCTACGTGTATAATTTGATAGAGCCACTTCCTAGCCTATTGCATTTTTATTAAATTAACCGTTTAGGTTTCAAATTAATTTTAATTACGGCAACTAGAGATCTGATGCCTGTTGCCTGGTCCTCAGATGTAGCCAAGATATGCTCATAAACGTGTGCTTTAAACGGTCGCGCAGCGGAAACAACAGCAACAGCAACAACAACAGCAACTGTTGTTGAGCAACATCAGCAATAATAACAAGAACAACAACAGAAGAGGCAGAACGAAGAACGGAGAAACGTGGCGTAACTGAAGCATTTCGTGGCTGCCACTCGGATTTGGCAATTGAGCGCGAATTCGTTGCCTTTGGATTGGCTGCACTTTGTGCAACATGGTCGAGCCGTCTCACTGTGTTTTACTCAATATTAATGAAGTCATTAAGACGACATCTTCCTTCGAGATCGCGCGTAATGCGAGCGAATTATTAACAACGTACCGCGCACGAAAACAAGCTACTCAGTTGGCTTTGTGCCGCGTCCGAGCAGCGCCGACGGCGGCAAGAGACCAAAACCAAAAACAACACAAAATTAATATACGAGCAAGAATCAAAAACAAGAGAAACAAAAAATTCATAAAAAAAAGTAATAATAAAAAACACAGGCCAAAGCGGCTTTCATAAATTTGCATGTCGCTGCCATCGGGGGGCTGAAAGGCTGCTGGATCTGGGGGCGTGACAACAAGTCAATTCGGCTCAAATGTGGCACAGGCAAAGCGGCGTTTTTTTTTTGGCAGAGCATAAAAGAAATACTTGCAAAGGTGAGACGAACATTTAATGCTCTAGCAAATGTATCTGACAGATGCACAATGTATCTACAGCTGAAAATATGATGATATTTACATTAATATTTGTCTGCTGCTTGTTTTTGTAAGCTATTTCAAAGATACAAATTGGTGTTTTTAATTTGCTTAACAACTTCGGCCACGTAAATGCTACTTTTGTTAGGGTATTCAGAATGAGAAGAGAAGTTGGCAAATCAAAAGTAGCGTAAAATTTTGAACGCATTAGAAGATTGATGCTAGCAGCTGTTTGCACAGTGCTCTTCCCCCCGCGTTCCCTGACCCAAACCCGTTGCCGTACTCTGTTACCATACCAAAGTGATTGCAATTTTGCCCGTGTTTACTTTGTGCAGATTTTCTTTTTATTGGCACACAGTAAAAGTTTCTTAGCGACAAACAAAAAAAAAAAAAAGAATGAAAAGGAAACAAAACGAAAACACAGAAAAAAGTGTTTTCCTTGAGTGGTGTTTTTTTTATTTCATTTTGGAAACTGTATGGAAACTGGGTTAATAAGATCGTCGACGTCCGGACCTCGTGGCCAGTTCATTTTAGCATTAATAAATAGCTGCTTTTAGCCGGCGAGCGCTGTAGCCAAAAGAGTCTCATTTATTATGCATCAAAGATAAACCTAACTGAGATTAATGTCTCACTTCAAAATGGTCGACAGAAGCGTTTGTTGACTCTTTGAGAGCTGCCGGCGTCGTGCGGCGCCAAACCATCCCGAAGATACGAAACTGTTTCGAACATTGGAGCAGAAACCAAATGCGGAGGCAGAGTCACGCAAAGATCATCTTCCAATCAGACCAATTATGTCGGCAGCTCATAAAAAACGCATCCGATAATTATATTATGCAGAACCTGCACAAAGTTTGGGGGCGCCCGAGTGGGGGCAGGATTACAGCAATTACAGCCGCTTGTAGATGCCTGTGTAATACATACTTGTGGCTTAAGTAAGTAGTTGCCACAAGTGGCTTGTTTAATTTGTTGCAGTTGCAAATTGAGCACTCCTTTGTTGGCCCTTTGCAGCAGCTGGCAAATTTGCAACACGCAACACGCCAAGCGAAAGTTGTTGAAATTCAGTTAACCTTGGTTGGGTCTCTCGAACTTGCAACTTGTTATTGCTAATTTGAATTAATTTTGTTGTCAACACGTAGTCATATGGGGATGTGAACGGTTGGCGAGCTAGCTGAGAGGTACTTGTGAAAAATATGCTTCTAAGGGACTATTCGAAAAACAAACAAAGAAAAAAGCTCGATGTATAGTTTATTACAGATAAAAACTTTACTTATGTATATATTTGACAAAACACTTAAATAGATAAATATTTTGTTAAGGTATAATCCCTGTCATATTGTCATAGTAAGCTATTAACTAAAATTGTAAGCTATTAACTAAAAATATATACTACTTTATTGACATGAGCTTTGATTCGGTAGATAGACAAATTTTATACTGAAAATTAGGAAGAGATATAATATTGTCCACAAAATTCTTGTTTAAAATGTTTAGAAGTTTCAAAATCAAGAACTTTGTTATTTATATTTTCAGCACATCTACTTTTAAGCTATCAATTATCTATAAATACATACATATGTGATATTTGATTATACTTTATTAACTGCAGACACAAACATTGCTTTCATTTATGAACCAAGAACACTGCAAACAGTACTTGTGTTTTATATCCAACAATTGCATGCGATATGTAGCATTTTCCTGGTATTTAACTCACAGAACGTAATGCTTAATTGCAATAAACACATCAACATTCAGCATGCGACATGCAACTGCAACTTGTCACATGCGTTTGTGACAACATCAAGGCAAAAATTAAAATAGCGACATTTTATTGAGTTGTCAGCTGCATGAAGCACATGCAAATGTGATATATATATATATTGTATATGTCGCTTGCCACGCCCACATCCACCTCCGCCCATGTGGGCAACCTCCACACCCCCTCCCAACCCCCCTGCCACCCATCCTCAATGCCATTAAGTCTCTAGCTGTTGTGCACAACCCATTTCAAGTACACACCCCAAAAAAAATCGAAAAAACTTTACTATGCCTGCAGAGGAGTGTATGCAGAGACGCATCCATCGCACATATGTGAGAGCCGAGTGCCACGGATCTGTAGCTAAAGGATGAGGTGATGATTTTCAACGCCCCACAGAGCAACCTGCCCCTCTTCGCCCTCCACCGGATCTCAACGGTTCTTTGCCAGAAGTCAAAGGCAATTTATACCGGGTTTTATATGCATGTATTTTAATTCGACGCCGTTGTTCGAGAAATTTGCAAATATTTATGTTAAACATTTTGTAGGCGTGCGTCTATGTGTGTGTGTGTGTGTCTGTGTGCGTGCTGTGCGTGTATTTGCCTCCGCTTGTGGGTGTGGCCGCCCAACACGCTGGCAATATTTATAGATTTTTTGCACGCCCACAAAAGAGGCTGGAAAACAGATTTAACATAATACATTTTTCTCAGTGTATTTGCTAACCCTTCTAAGTGTATCGCAAGGCGTAGAGTTTTGCATAATTTGGCAGAAATTAAAAGCGAGGGTAATATTCATATACTACATATGTATGTATGTATACCATGTACAATGCACTCTGCGGACTCGTTTACTTGTAGTCGCAAACAAAAGAAGGGCGTTGAAATTGACACCTCGAGTGTAAAAAACAAATAAAAGCGGCAAAAATAAAAATTTAAACCCTTTTTTCGACAACAGACGAACGAACGAGCAAAGGAGCATATTAAAACTGGGTCTGCCTGCTGGCAATATCAGTTCACGCTAGAGATGGAAGCGTGAGGTGTGAGTGGACCAAAAACAAGAGGGGATCAATTGTGAGAAAATTCAGTAGAATATACAGAGGTTACGAAGAAGTTAAATAAAAGTATGCATGGGAAAAAGAAAACCTACAATTTGATAATTTTTGCAATCCCTCATATCTAACTTAGGTTTTAAGGCATGTCCTGACTATCTAGTTGTCTAGTTTTGATTATAACATTATTACCATTTATATCTAACCTATATACATTCAGCTTTATATGTATGTGACTTTTGGATGACTGAGTTTATAGCTTTCGTACATAATCCATCTCCAAATGAAATCTATGAACTTTCAGCTAAATAAACTGCTAGTTTTTGGTGTCTCTCATCTCTAACGTATTACTTCCAGGCAGTGGCAGGGCCTGACGAACGAGGCGCGATTGTTGCGGACACACTTTGGCAATTCATTTAATTATTATATTATAACGACACACACACACACGGAGACACACGCCACACCACAGCTGCATAATAATAAAGAGGAAAACGTACATAAAACGATGCCAGGAAACTTGTGTAATTCATATCGCATAAAGCGGCAAGACGAGGGAGTAGGGCCGAGACGGGAGACGCACAACAGCCGCAGGCAATGGCAAAGACACAACACACACACGCACACACACACACACACACACAAGCACATGCTTGGCATTTACATGGCTCATACGGCTGCCTCGCAATTGGCTTTGACAATCGAATCCAAATTCGAATCTGAATCCGCCTCATCGTCCGTTCGTTGTCCTCTGCCCAAGCGTATCAATTGCACTCGAAGCGCATATTTTTTTTTGTGTTACTGTCTTTTATTTTATTTTTTCATTTTTTGTTTTTTTTTTTTTTGGGTGCCAAAACCACAAAATTACATTGGTTCGAGAGTTGAGAGTCGGGGCTGCTGGCTGTGCCCCAATACCAATCTTTACTTATCGCCAGTTGGCCATGTTAATTTTTAACCTCAGGCTTCGCCAAATCGAAAGCTGATCGTATAAAATTACAACTGACAGCGGACGCTGAGAACCGCAAAAGGTGACACTCGTTGGGTGCCGCCTCTCAACTAAAGTTGTTGTTGTTGTTGTCGTTGTTGTTATTGTCGGTATATGCATATAGATTACATATATCGATGCTGAACAGTGTGCGATCGGTACAAGTTGATAGCGACTGTTGCGGGCGTCGAAAGTAAAAGTGTTCGGGCTAGTTTTTTATGAGGAAATACTGTACAGCAGGTCCTTTCTATGTGATTCTCAGAAAGGTAATGACAATGTAAAACAGAAAACTTTTGTTACTTTTGCGATTTCCATTAGATATAAAAGATACGTAAATCAGAAAGTTTTTAATGTAGCTATCCGGATTTTAAAGCATTAATTTTAATAAAACAAATAAATATTATAATGATATAATATAAAGTAAAGACTACAAATAATAAATACATGCTGGAAATATTGATTGAGTTTTGCCAAGAATTTTTTATGAAATTCTTATAAACTGTAATGCTTGGTTTTTTTTATAAAAAGAATCAAAATTGAAATAATAAAACTCAAGTTACAATAACGACAACCGTAAATATTAAATGAAAGGATTTTAAACATTTGTTAGATATCTGAACCTCTCTATGCAATGCTCATTATACAGAAATAGTCATAACAACTGTGCTATTAAGACGCAACGCAATCTTTAATGGAATTATTCAGGAATACGCATGTTCATTTGGTAGATAATATAGCCAGTGGCATTTTACGGACTTTCACTAACCATTCCACTAACATGGCCTGCTAATTAGCTTTTCCTGCTGCCAATTGGCTGTCGATGCAGTCATTAGTCGCCACTCGGCGCAATCTCAACAGCGAACTGGCCAAATATTTTGCGTTTTAACCATAAATGCGTAGGGTGCAGCCGTTAACTGATGTTGTTGGCCAAGCATAACAAACGCCTGGGAATTGGCCAACAAATTTCAGCCAAGTGGCCAATGAACGCGTATTGCGTGGGAGTGAGAGTTTTATTTTTGTATTTGGCTTGACGACACCACAAAAGGGTTAACATGTTTTTTGGCCTGGCCTGGCCAAAAGCTCACTGCTGCGGGCTGGCACCCCGCCAACCTGAAGCTGTGATTCGCAACGCGCTAATATGACCATTTGTTTGTCATTAAGGTTGTAGGTAATAAAAATAGTTTTCGTTACCATAAATATGGCCGTTTGAATGGACCCGGCTAATAAACACAAAATGTGACACAATCGGCTAAGCGGCAAGCGGCTCATTTGTTGATAACAGTGGGGGACCCAAAGGCCCAAAGAGTCTAAAGCTGAAAGCCCCAACGAGATTGGCCACAAACCGGTTGCGGCCAGGTCTATGGTCCATGGTATTAGCCATAACTGGGCGTGTTTAGCATTTGATAGTCGGGCACGACATGCTCGAAACGGCCTTAATAAGCATAAATAGAAAATTTAATTAACAAATCAAATGCAATTTGATAAATGACTCTCAACGTTTAAGCGCAAATCTCACAGTGAGATTGCAGAGCAACTGCAGCTGAGCGCAAAAAGGGAATGCAAATGTCGATCCTTCAATGGAACCATTAGTCGCTAACAGACATTTGCTCTGGCTTATTTACTAAATAAGAGTCACTTTGACTAATGAATCAATTTGCCAGGCCGCCAAGTTAATGATGAAGATGTGTGGACACAGCGCGGCACAGTCATGATTGGGCCGGAGCTAAGTTGAGTCGAGTCGAGTCGAGTTCAGTTCAGTTGAGTTGAGTTGATTAGGGGGGCCACATTAATGACAAGCGCACAGGATACGGATACAGGCAGCAGTCCAGACAAGTTCACATGATGACGTCGACCCCAAGCACCCCTTTGTCCACCCTCCCAGCAGCGATGACGTCTCTGTTTATCTGTTTGCTGTTTGCTTGTCTGACTTTTAGATTCTGTGCGTCTCTTTTATTTTAACTTTGTTTTTTGCGCGTTTTTGGTCGCTCGTCAATTAATTGCAGCAAAAACAACAAACTGAAATGAAATCAACGGCACCAGCTACAGCAACAAAAGCAGCTTGAGCAAAAGTTGAAATACCGTTTAATGCCCATTGGACACGCCCACTTTTCCCACACTACTCACACAGGCGACCCGGCTCGCAGCGACGCGGCGTGGCAAGCTGAGGCAGATCCAGGGAGCGCTTAAAAATGCGTCAAGAGTCAACTTTGACTACAGCACACACAAAGGCACACACACACACAACAAATATAAGTGCATGTGTGTGTCTGTAATTGCAGTTTTAGCTTTTTATACCCTATGCTTAAAGGGATTACAAAGATGCGTTAAGTTTTGTCTGCTTATATTTATTTGTGATAAATAAGTTTTATGATTCGGGATTCTGGAAACTTAATACACAAACTTGTGTAATTATTGTCATTGTCATTCTGTGAGCTTTTTAGATATTTTGTTAGTATTCAAGAAGAAAGCTTTTTCGAATGTTTACTGATAAAATAATGCTTTGTATATTATTTTTAATATAGTCATATCTTCTTTAACTCAAAGATTTATTAAAATATATCAATATTCGCTTGGTAATTTATATATTTGTTATAGTAATTGATTAATCTTCAGAACTAACAGATCCTTTTATACTATATATACCATATTGTAATACTTGGTTTATGCACTCTTTATTTCCTGTATAGCTTTATCATTTTCAAACTTTTCATTCAACCTTGTGCAGGGTATTTTGTCATTAAGCTCAACTCTAAGTTTCTTGTTAGCTTTTGCATTTTGTTTGCGCTGTGTCTGCATCTCGAGTTGATTGCAGCAGCTGCCACCCACGCCACAAACCTAAACCTATCTCTGTCTCTCTCACTCACTCTCCCCTCTCCTCTTGCGGCCACCTTTTTGTGACTTTTGTCAGATGCAATTCTATTGACAATTTGTCGTTTTGTGCACTGATTAATAAATTAAAAGTTTTCCTATTGTTCAGTTTTAATTGCATTACTTTTCGCTGCAAAACATATTCTTGCTGAGTCAAAGAAAACAACAAAAGCAAATAAAACGAAAAAAATGTGTGTTGGCCAAGTTTCAAGTTTTCGCAAGGTTGGCAATGACATTTTTGTAACATTGATTTTTAATTATTTTATAATTTCGCTTGCCTAGTCATGATTTTATTTTCGTTCTTTTTTGTTTTTTTGACTTTGGCAAAGTCAAGAGCAGCGCTGGCAATTGGAGCCGTTAGACATGACTTTACCATATTTTTGAGCACGTGCTGCTGATTGCTCCTATTCTTCGGAGAAGCATCTAATAAACAAGTTTGCGGCATGGGGCAATGAGGCACCTCTGCCTCTTGGGGCACAAACAGCAGACGCGTGCGGCATTTTCCAGCTGCCTGGCTAATCGCTTGCGTAATCTTAAACGCGTCGTGGCAATTGAAATGGATTGCGCTCCGGCTAAGCTCAACTACCTGGCGAAGCTGCAGCAGCTGCTTTGCTAAGTGGTCGAAAGAGCCTGTTTTTATTTTGGGGCAGCTGTCGATGGGCATGAGCTGACGCTGACCCACAATCGATGCTCAAATTTCATTGCATTTTTTCGCGTTGC
Source organism: Drosophila nigromelanica (assembly GCA_004149465.1). Taxonomy (NCBI): domain Eukaryota; kingdom Metazoa; phylum Arthropoda; class Insecta; order Diptera; family Drosophilidae; genus Drosophila; species Drosophila nigromelanica. The sequence goes on from SCDS01000762.1 coordinate 30,724, forward strand.
CTGAATATATATATATATATATATAAATATTTTTTTTCAATTAATTTTCACGCCATGCCAAAGTGTCTGACGCAGTCTCTGCGAAGCCGCAACAAAAGTCATTGCTGCGCCAAGAATAGCTGAGGAGGCTGTGGGGCAATGCAGCTAATTGCGGCAAGTAGCAAAAATAAAGACAACTTGCAGAACGGATTAAGCAGCAGAGAAGGAGAGATAGAGAGAGAGAGACAGAGAGAATGGGGGCCAGCTGCTCTGCCGTGGGTCATCATAAAAACATTATGGCTAGGCGCGCAAAAACAAACAAGAGCTGCGCCAAAGCTGCTGCAACTGGTGGAATTTTTCAAAGGAATTGCAGTCAGTGGCAGGCAATAGGAGCCAAAGGGGGGCACGCGGAGGGAGCGCCAATAATGCAGCCAGGCAGCAGCTGCATTTGCCACGACAACTTCGCCTGTGGTTCTGTGTGTGCGTGTGTTTGTCACTGCGGTTTGACAGGCAACATGCGAGAATTTGATGAGCATGGCAAAGGGGGACCTGTCTTTAGAAGCCCCCACCACCCGCGCCCGCCTCGTCACCCTGCCGATACCTCTCCGGCTCTAGTGCATGACGAATGCGCGCAATTCGTGTGCAGTCTTTTGGGTGGGTGTGTGTTGCTTTGGGGGTCGACGTCGCAGCCACAACAAAGTCTGATATGCGATTAAGTATATCCATATATATAAATATGTTTATGTGAGTGTGGACACATAGAAAGGTCATGTTGTCTGCCTATTGTTGGCGTCACGCCGCCGATGACGACGACGACGACGTCGCTGGCGTGCGAACACGTTTCGCTCACAGATTGGAGCACACAGGTGTCTTGAACAGCCGGGCTACGGGGCTCTGGGCTCCGGGGTCCCCGCACAATGGGCAATGGGCAGTGGCCAAGCCACGAACTGCACGGCGATTGGCCTTTTTTTTATTGTATATTCTGATGTCGCCTGTCAAGTGGCTGCAATCGTTGTTGGCTCTTTTCATTTCATTTATTGGTATGTTTATTGTTTGTTATTTATTGTTGTTATTGTTGTAGTAAGGCACGAATGTGACAGCTCCAAAGATAATTGTGAATGTAACGAGTGGACAAGCATGCTATATGCTACAATGCTTCAAGCTATGGAAGGACTGTATGTCAAAATATACTTCGAATGTCAAAATATTTCAAATACCCTAGAATATTGAGCCACTCTGAATAAAGCACTTTTCCAAGTGATCAAAATCTGTGAATATAGAATGTTGAGACATTCCGAATGTCAGAAAACTCAAAATTTCGAATGCTGAAACATTTCAACTGACTTTTAAATTCCGAATATTGATGCATTCCGAATAAGAAACCACTGCGAATACGCAAAGATACCAAATATAGTATAAGTTAGGAATAAAACATTCTTCAATGGGATTTTTCAATTACTCCACGTTCTAACTGCGCTGTTCCCAAAACCTTATTTAACCTTTTTTAGCAGGGTGCCAAAACTTTAAACATCCATTAAGCCGTACTCGTTGGCTACTTGATTTCAAACATTTACTATTTTTACTTGCCAGGTAAAAGGAGATGATATTTGTTATAACTTTATTGCAGTACTCGCTAACGCACCTTGATGTGTCATCACTTGAGACGACGCTGTGCATACGATAGCTTAACAACTCAATGGCCGAAACCATTAAGCAAACACTTTTTTTGCCAGATACTCGAGTCTCAACAGCAGCAGCAACAGCAACAACAACAACAACAATTATATGAAATGTGTAACATTCGCGACGTGACGTTGATGGAGACGCTACAAAATGTGGAACAGCTGTCAAAAATGCAGAGCTACAAGCTCTGAAAACAACTATTCAAAGCTGAAGAAGACGAATTGTTAGCTTGTAATGCAATTTTAATAGCAGCAACGATAACATTTTAGCCAAATTTTAGCCCTGACCTTCTTATTTGTTGTTGCTGTAGCCTCTTTTCGCATTCATAATTTTTTTTGCGTGCGTATTTCGCATTCATAAATAAAATGTTTGCTGCAAGTGCCAATTTTAACGGCCAGATATAAAGTTTTGTTATTGTTTTCCAAGCTAAGTGCTGATACGCTGACCACCCGGCGCACCAACTGCGGCTCAGCTGGCGATTCAACATCAACGCTGGGGGCAACTCTTAAACTTTTGTTAATTATCGCGATAATGCAACATGTTGCCGCTGACTCTGCGGCATGTCAGTGTGGCCCCAGCTGTCTTGAAGCTCGTTTATGCAACGCATTACATATTTATGTCAAGCTACAGCCGAAGTTGCCCTTTGAAGCGCCGTCTGTTTTAGCTTTGACCTCAACTCGTTGATAAGTATGACAAAATATGATGCCCTGTGATGGATGATGGCTCGTAAAACGCTTCAATGCTATGAAACTAATGCGACATGAGAGTGTATGCAGCAGCTTTGAGACAATGGAGCTATAATATTAAATTAGCCATAACTACAATCAGCCGTAAATAAATTATATAACCCTTAATAAAATGTTTAGCTATGAAAAAGATGCTTATCTTTAAGAGCTTAGAAAATAAACGTTTATTTCAGTTTAGTTTATAAATGCTATGTCAGCTTTTATAAATTAAATAATAATACTTTATATTTTAAGATCAACTTTGAGATATAACTACATACTATATTATATTTAAGCACATGTATTCCAGCTGATATAGCTGCTTGCTCTGAAACTTAGTGTATATAAAATTAAAAATTTTGTTTATTTTCGTTATATGTATATTAATTTATTCTTTAAGAATTCCCCAATAAGTCTATTTTCTATAAGCTGCCTGCAATATAATTTACGCACTTGCAACAAAACTAATTGAATTTAAACATTTATAAAACTAATACTTTTGAAGTGCCGTCATCGACAACAACCTTTGACCTTACTGTCTGGCTGTCGCTGCCGCTGTCTAATTGAATTGCACTGTGGCAAAAAGCTAAAAAAAAAAAAAAATAAAACAAACAAAAAATATGAAATCTTCTAATTGGCAGCGCTGGTCGCCTTCAATGTTGGCACGTTGTTTGGCATGCAGACGCGGCAGAGGCCGCGAGCAGCGCTCACCTGGGATCAGCGTCGACGTTAACGTTAACGTCTACGTCTGCGTCCGCGGCCTCGGCATGCATTTCCTTTTTGGGCTCTGCCAGCGACGCATAGAAATTTTCTTTATAAATCAGTTAATGTTGTTGCTGTTGTATGTTGAATGTTGTTGCTCTGGCTGTTGTTGTTCGTTGTTGTTCGAGCAACAAGCAAAAGTACAAAGCAAGTTGTTAAAATTCCTGTTTAAAGTTTTGTACGCACATGCAACAGCCCCGCAGCTCGCCGTCCTCCCCCTGGCATAAGCAACTTCAAAGGAAGCTGCTGCTAGCTGCCTGCTGCATGTTTGCATTAAAGACGCATTTTGTTTGCCCAGATCGAAAGACGAAGTCGACGAAGACGACGCTGCCATCCGCAGCGTGTTAGAATACACAACATGTAGCCTACAAACAGTTGGGGCCACTCATAATCAGGTTTTAGCCCGAGCTCAGCGCGCAGATCTGAGCCAGAGCCAGAGCCAAAGTCAGAGCCAGAGACAGAGCCTGGCCCTGGGCTGAAAAGGGAGTAAGTTGCTCGGCTTTGGCGTTGGCGTTCGCCAGCCGCTTATTGACTTGGCTGCACATGACTGCACAAAAGAGCAGCAGCAGCAGCAGCAGCGGCAGCAGCAAGAACAGTAACAACAACAACAACAACAACTGCTCAGGTGGGCCAAGGCTAGGGCGGGAGCTTTGGACGCTCGACGCTAACTAAACAATTATGGCAACGGCCTCGCGTTGGCCAAGCAACAACACAGCAACAACACAGATGATAATGATGACTACGTTGCCAGAGGCTGCAACAACGCGCTCCATAGCTGCTCTTGAGGCACACATCCCCGGCCACATGCCCAGGCCACATCCTTCGCTCGTCCATCTAACTATCGCTCGTATCTATGCATCTATAGTTATTTGTATTATTATTTTGCGTTGTTTTTGCTGCGTGTCTGTTGCGGCTGCTGCGGCCGCTGCCGCTGCTGCTGCGTCTCAGTTTCAGTGCAACTTTTGATGCATTCGCATGTGTGTTCCCCATGCCCATGCTCATGTCTCCGCCCCACCCCTGTCGCTGCCACCGCCTGCTATTGTTGCCTTTCGGTTTTATTTATAGTTAAAGCCGCTTTAATGCTCGCCGGATCCGTGCCTGCTTGAGCTGCTTGGGTCGCCTGATGATGCTGGCAAGCTTAAAATCATCATAAATGCATGGTTACACAAACACGGCTGCAGACAGCCGGCCAGACACTCGCAACGAGGGGTATTCGAGAAGTAATGAAAGCGCACTTGCATATGAAAGAAATTATAATTGAAAATTATGAAACCAACACTGGGACACATTTTATGAATTAAAATAAGAATACGTCTCTCATGTTTATTCTAGTAATTATTTGTGGAAAATTAAGCAAACAAATAATAATAAACAATGTTTTTTCGTCCTAATTATATTGCTATTTATTTTTCTAATGTTGAACATTGCATTATGTATTTACATATTTATTTATTGTTTTTTTACTTTAACAAACATTCAATTATTTTCACCAAAGCATAAGCTTAGCTTATTAAAATTCCCTTAACGTTCTCTGCTGCATAATTATTTAACTATTTATCTAAAATATGATTTTCTAAAACAGAAGTAAGCATTTCAAATCGTAACTTTTTTTTTATCACAATAATTTTTTTTATCACAAAATCTCCATTTTTTTAATTTAAAACTTCAGAGGCAACCCACGCTTCTTGGGCCCAATGTTGTGGTGCAATACATGCAAGTTTATGTTCTGGGTGAGTGGGGCTGCATTCAAGTTTTTATTTTCGTCATTTTCCAGAGATTTTTTTGTTGTTTCGTCGTTTTTATTTTTGCCCACTGCACATTTCTTTCTTTTCGTTGCGGTTTTCACGTGTTGCTATTTCTGCCAGCTTTCCATTCAGTGTTGTTGTTGTTGTTTGTTTTTTGTTTTTATTTTTGTTGTGACTGCCATGAATAAGCAGCATTAAACTAAAAACAAAAACAAAACCGGGCAAAACGAAACGATACGAAATGAAACGCACACCCGCCCCCGACTGACCCCAAACGCTGCCCACGCCGACGTCGGCATCTCTGCCAACGTTTGGCGTGCTAATAACTCAACATTTGTTTTAATTTTTTGTTTTTGTTGTTATGTTGAATGACTTTTTTGTTGCGGTTTGTGTGTTTGTTTGCCAATTTTTTTTTATATTTTTTTTCTTTATTGTTTTGTGCTGTTATTGTGTTTTCTTTGTTTTTAGCTAGTTTGTTATTTATTCTACACATTTTTTGCCCTTGTTGCTGCCGGTTTTAGTTTTTGGTAAATTATTTTCTGGTAGCAACATAAATACACATACAATTTATCAACTTGGCTTAGAGAGTGCGGCTTTTGGGTTTCTTCTCGGATTTTTTTCCATCTTTGTGTTTTTTTTTTGTCTCTAGTTCCTTGGCTCATGTTTCGTTTACTGCTTTTGTTTTCATCGACTGCGGCTGTCGCTGTCTTTATTGTTATATTTTTTTTTGTGTTATGGATTTTTATCGAGCGTCAGCTCGTTTATCAGACTTGAGAACATATTGAACATCATCACTTAATAATATTGACACTTCGCTTTGGGCCCAGACGCTTTAGATGCCGATTTAGATTCAGATATTTTTCTCTGTTGCCCATTTCCATTTCCCATACAGCTGCAGAGAGCGCCCACGATTACGATCCGAAAACGAGCCCAACGCACACAATCAGCAAATTAAGTGATTATGTTAACCGGTTGTTGTTGTTGCTCTTGTTGTTGTTATTGTTGTTTCTTGGTTTGAAAGGCTGCCAGCAAGCCGGGCCCAAAACAGAAATTTACATGAAAATTAACTTGTTATGTACCAAACCAACAACAACAACAACAATAACGAGAGCAACAAGCAGCGACAATTTGAAGTTAAGAAAACGCAACTGAAACCGAAACCGAAACCAAAACTGAACCTGAAGCTGAACACCAAACTGACAACCACTTGAGCTCCTCCAGTTGGCTAGCTCCAAAGCTGCTTCAGTTCTTCAGCTCTTCATTTCTACAGCCGGCAATAATTTGGTATAATTTCAAAATTAGAGCTCATCATCAGCCCATATCAAAGTCGTTGGCGTTGCGTCTTTGGCTCGCTGAAGTATATAAAAAGTTGGCCATGCTCTGTTGCCTGTTGTATGGGCAGTAAAATTACACTGAGCGAAACACTATGTAGATATTGATATTTTTGGTATTATATTTGAATTTTTAAATGAAATATGAAACATATTCGATTTCTAGATGATGATCAACATTATTAATTCTAGAATTGGCATACATAATATACATATGAGTAAAATATTCCTAATAAGAAACAAAGTTGAATATCAGAATAGTTGAAAAACAAAGGAGAAAAAGGTTTAAGTTTAGATAGTATGCCAAACACGATCTTAATAACATTTTATAATTTAACATTTTATAATTTAATAACTTTAATATCTTACATTTTGGACCTTCGGTCTTACACTTGTTAAAAAAACCAATATCTTGCCCGGATTAAGAATTTTCAGTCTTGATTTTGACAGAAATTATTTTTCTCTTTTCTCTGAGTGTACATAAAAAAGTTAATATTATACTCGCATGTGTTATACCGTTCCTATTTTAGATTAGATATAAACGGGCAATTTGCATAGTTTTTGATTAGCTCCAAAAAGAAGAAGAAAATACTAATAAAAAAAAAACTGTGGGAAAGCAAACGCAGATAATCGTCGTATATGACAGAAAGCTAGAGCAATTGTCTCTTGTTTTGGCAACAGCTTAAAACGTGCTCAAATCCACAAACTAACTGACAAAACTTTTCTTTTGGCTAACTTTGTTTTTCCGCAAAAACTTTTGCTTTTGGCCAACTCTCATTTTTATTTTGGTTAAGTGCAACAAGCTTAAACATTACAAAAACGCCATAAAAACTGGCGCAAGGCCAATTGCAGCGACTACCTTGATAAGAATATTCGGTACCAGCAGCGAAAAAAATCAAAAAATCGCCCTTTAGAGATTTGAGCTCTTTGTATGCCTAAGCCCAAATCGCACGAACTTTTAGCTGTTCATATTTTTTTGCTTTTGTGTTTCGCTGATTTGTTAGCTGGTTGCGACTTCCGTCTGACAAATTTTTACATTTTCAAAATGTTGTTTGCAACACGTACGCGACACATGAGCAGCCGGGGCCAATCGGAGTCTGCTTCTAGTTTTTTGTTTTTTTGTTCTTTTTCTTTTTGCAGCTAACACTAAGCTCTTAAGCTGTCACAGAGTGCACGAGAGGAGCGGGGAGATTGGGGCAGGGTTTCTGTTTGACTCGTTTAATTCAAATTAGCCGCTTTATAAACGAACTCGTTGATGTCTCTGTCGATAGGCCGTATCTGTGGCTTATATATATAAATATCTATACATATATGTTTATTTATTTAGATGATAAAACTGTCTTTGGGTCGGCCCGTTCTTGTGCTGCTTTGGTGCCAGTGTTCAGTTAATTTACGACCACATCGCCATTATAATTCTCACTCTTTGTCGGCTCTGTCACTCCGACTATGTCTATCTCTCTTTGACCGCACTGTCTAATGTTTATTCAAATCTGCCGGCAAACGACAAACGGCAATTGGCAACGTTTTCTTCTTGTTTTTTATTTTTGTCTTTCTGCCTTTGCGACAAAGTTAATTCCACTTCTTGTTGTGACGTCTTGAACTCTGTTTAGTCTGGGGCAGTGTCTGCCACGTCTAGACGGACGGGGGCAGAAAAGTGCAGCAACGGAAGGAAGCCTTCACAAGCTGCACTTGAACTTGAGACACCCTTTTCGGTGCTAAGAGGGATTCTGTGCCTGGCCCGTTCACACATGTGAGCGTATTCTAAAAAACAAAACATTCATGAATGAAATGAGGGGCAAGGTTGGCAGGGGGGGGGAGGGGATTGATAAGCTGCCGTATCGTTGTCGCCTTGTTAGGTACTTCAACTCTGGCTTCCCAGTTAGAGAGACAATCACACACACACACACACACACACACACACACTCAGACACACACTTGCAGCCAGACACCTTTGTTTTGCCAGAGATCTTGATGTCTGGCTCATTGGGGTTGCTTAGCGGTTGCTGCAACAGCGGCTGTTGCTGCTGCTGTTGCTGCTGCTGCTGCTACTGTGTCTGGCTGCAACTATTGTCTAGCTTTTAATTAGAGATTTCTATTGGCATTTGCTATCTGCTTGCTGCTAAGCTGGCTTAAACAGGCACACATATATACACGTATATGTAAATATATTTCTATTTATACTTATGTATAACAACACTTATTGGAATCAACGGGGAAAGTTCTCAATTGAATTGCTATGATTAGCTGTTAATTGACTCGAGTTTTGCCAACTAATTGAAACTTCTGTCATGGCACGTTGCGTATACTTAATGTGCTTGCAGCTGGCTAAAACTCAGTTGTAAGTGGATCTTTTGGTTAACTTTGTGCAACATTTGGCTTAATGCTAATTGGCACGTGCCCATTGCCACATTACACTATCTCTGGCTCACTTGTGCTTCTTGTCAGCTATTATTTCTGCTTGGCTGTAATGAGTTTTGCTCAACTTTTCCAAGGCCAAAACTAATCTAATTAACATGCACATGATATGTGGGTAAGTTCAGGTCATGTCATCTCCAGCATACGATATCATTATTATGTGCTGATATTAATATATAATATTAAGCTGGGTTTGCATTTACAGCTGTGCAAAAGTTTTGATGGAAATACAATATCTTTTGATTAAATTTGCGTATCTTATAATTACTTAAAATACAGCTGTAAATAAATTGTGTGTGATACAAATATTAACTAAAAGTTAAACTTTACATTTAAACTCTATAAATTTAAACTAGTTTAAACGTTTAAAAGTAATTTTTGGAATAACACATTTTAATAAAATATGCAAATTTGTTAATGTCAGCAAATTTTTGTTTGCACTTTTCCAGACTTGAAGCAAACCTTTTGCTTAAAGAAGCTAACACCTGCCTATGCAAAAATGCGATTTTCTATGACTTTTGAACTAAATGCCAGCTTGCCCTGACCACGCATAAAAAACATGTTAAAAATTCGACAACAAAAGCAAAGAAAGGCCAAGCTATTAAGTCACGCCCTTGTAATGTGGGCCTAATGTGGTTGTCATTGTGTTGCTGCTCCAGTTAATGTACATATTATGGCAACATTAAGTAGCTTGTAAAGCGTTCACACACACATCACATACACCACACACACTTTGGGTCAATGTCGATAATTTTGTGTATTTGTGCGGCATGTAAAACGCCAGTTGAATTGTCAATTTAAACAAAATGCACACAAACATTAACACGAACACAGCACAACAGAAACATATAAATGGCAAACAACGAGAAAAGTTGTCAACTGTCAAATTTAATCATGGATATTATAAAACCAGGCTACAGCAGATACATGACTAGATAAACATAAACAAAACCCAAGCAAAAACAAAACAAAGCAAAGCAAAGCTGCAAATAATGTCAAAGTGACGCTTAAAGTTGTTGTTGTTGCTGCTGTTGTTGTTGTTGCTATCTGGTTTTGACTGAGTGACATTATTTTTGGCAGCTTTTTGCGGCTAATTACAGTTGAAATATTTCTGCTTAAATCGTATAAGAAATAAAAGAAACATTTTATATGATTTGCGGAATTTTACCTTGATGCAGATTCTATTTGCGCGTGTTTTATAAATGGCGTGCAGTCACTTCCGTTTCCTGTTGACGGCTGATTGCAAAATATCCAACTAGAATTTGCAGCTGCGCAGGCGTCACGGCGAACAGAGCGAAATTTTTTGCAGCAACCTTTTTGCTCAACAAATTGCTATGCAACATGCATTGATTTTATTCATATTAATATTTAAATATTTTTTTATCTATCTTTTGCACTTTGTTATGAATTATAAATTTGCACTCCTAAAATAAATGCAACAATTTGTTGGACAAACTTCAACAAAAACTTTGGCACTTTATCAATTCTAAATCTATATGTGTGTGCGTGTGTATATTAATAAAACTGTAAATGCAATTTGTTACTAGAGAGGCAAAGAGAAACAGGCACTTTTAGGCACAACACACAACACAAAATTAATACATTTTCTTTATTTGTTAATTTCCGATCAATTTTGTTTGCCTATTTTGTGTTTTGGCGATTTTTGCGAATTTCTCGTCATGTGCGAAAGACGAACGAAAGGCGAAAGAACAAAACGAGCGGCCGCGCCGAATTTTGTCGTTCGAGCGCCTACAATCAACTAACTCGAAACGCAGCGCGTCGTTTCACTCAAGCGGTCTGTTGGATTTTGATGCACTCACTGAATGTTTGTCACTCAGCGGGCAACCGAATTGTTGTAGCTCCAACCAGACGATGCAACCAGTTGCAATCGAACCAACCAGTCTGGTTGGTTTCCAGTTGGTTTCATTTCCAGCTGTTCCACACGACACACTCACAAACCTGTTTGTCCGTGTACATTGAGCTGAGTGCAAACAGGTTTCGTTATGTTGCGTTTTGAGCTCGAGCGCATTTTGCTTAATTACTCAATTATGCTGCCGACACTCGTTGCCAGCCCAAAAGCGCGACAGAGAGAGATAGAGTGGTTATATTTTAGAAATTTATTGTTTTATCTGGCTGATATGGAGATTTTCATTGCCCTACAATGTTGGCGCTGCTTTTATTACAACAACACCGAAAGCAGACAAAGTTGTGCCCACAAAAGGATTTTCACTCCAATAGGCGTCAATTTGACGAGCGTGTGAAATCTGGACTAGCTTTATGATTGGTTATAAATAAACGATATTATAGACTCGTATACAGGAAGTTGAGGCGAACTTGACAAACGTTGTGCCTTTCTGTTTGGCTTAACAATAACTGAATCCTGGCATTTCGCTTGAGCATTCATAAATATTTATGTGGGTATTCGCAGTGCTTGTTCTACGACTCTACCAACACCCATTCCCATTCCCATTCCGATTTCTATTTCCATTTCCATTCCCATTGGCATCGCCATTTGCAGGTTCATTCCACGAACAACTCTTTCTCGCTCATTTTGCATCTCTCGTCAAATTCTTTAACTTGGCAATTTGTTACGGTACTTTTGCTATTTTGCACAAGAACTGACCGTCTTCTTCTGGTATCAGCAACAGCACCAGCAACAGCACCAGCTTCAACTCCAACTTCGGCTTTGAAGCGCATATTTATGCAAGGCAACGTTGTCGACAAACGGCCCGCACTTAAAGAAGATGCCGCATGGATAATGCTGAAAGAGTGAGCGCAGATGGGAGACTGTGGTGTGCGAGCGAGATGGGCTGATTTATGTGTGGATATTTGTGACAAGTGCCTTTCATTAGCATAAGTAAATCTTCCCGAATCCTCAAATTTATTTGTCAACACTTGACAATTTCATTGTTGACGCTGAAGGCGCAGCTGTAAACGAGTTGCCTCGTACCCGGGACTCTGCCAACAAATCATGATTTCTGTCTTGCATGTCATTTTGGCATTGCCTAGCTGCACGCTCCCCCCCCCCCCCCCCCCCCCCCCCCCCCCCCCCCCCCCCCCCCCCCCCCCCGGCGGAAAAAAAACAAAACACCCCACACCAAAACGGTCAAGACAATGGCATCACTTAAAGGGCGCAGCCGTCCAAGTCCAACTACGGCTTAAATCAAAGACAAATATTTGCCCACAAGCAGACATTAGCTTTGGCTTAAGCCTTTAGCTCTTTCATGCTCCGCTATCTCCCGCTCACGCTCCCCACTCTACCCCATAAGCAATGTGTGCAACTGCAGGATAATGTCTCGCCTTGTTCACTTGTTTAATTCGACACTTACCACTCAGGAATACCCAAAAAATTTTAAAGATTTTTTCCTTTTTTTCCTTTCCTTTCTAGATTTCAAACTCCCATAATTTTGCCACAACTAGTCCGATTTTGATGATTAAAGTCATTTCTTCTAGATTGATAATACATCTAAATTTTTATGATTCATACAATTTACTTACTAATTTTTGCAAATATTATTTTTTCAAAATTTAGAATTCCAAGTTTATACTTTTAATTGATTGCGGTTGTCACTAATTGTATAAAAAACCACATTAAGCCCTATTCTGAGGGGATCAAATTTTTGGTTAAAAATCATGTCAAATCTTACAAAAATGTTGACAAGTAAAGTTCTCATATCCAAAGATCCCATATTTCAAATTCCCATAACTTTGTAAAAACTGAACCGATTCTCATGGTTGATGGCATTTTGTTCATGATTTATACTGTATATTGATTCTGCATTTAAAATTAATGCATTTTAAATATGCACATTTTTTCGATTTTTGATGTGGTTTGAAATTTAGACTGTTTTTGCATTTAAAATATATATTTTTATTTTTAATAAAAAGTAGCTAATTCTTATTAACTAGATCTAGACTTTACCCTAAAGTAACTGATTGCATTTCAATAATGGTTTGTCCTGTAGGTTAATTCTTTATAAAGGTAATCAGAAAGTAAATATTCTTTGGAAAAGTTAAACACTTTCTAAAGAGGTTATCATTTTAATGTTGTTTGTTGCGTAGAAACTATATATATTTACGGCTGCCTTTCACTTGCTGTATTTATTATATTATTACGGGTAATAATGTGGCATTAGAGATTGAATTAGCCTGAACGCAGGCCATGGCTAATTGCTCAACTGAGTTGAGCTGCCACCCAAAAATGGGTGCTGGTATTGCCGCAGGCGAAGGAGGCGACGAGTTCGACAGCTTGGACTTTTCTTATCTTGCTTATCTTGACAGTGTCAACGTCGTCGTCGTCGTCGTCATCGTCGCCTTTGCCAAGTTGGCAGTGGCATGGCCAAAGCCATAGCCATAGTCATAGCCGTAGCATTATGGCCAACACTCCATTACCAACAAAGCCATTGCCATTCATTAACAGCTGCGTCTTTTGTGCAACGCTGGCGTCTGCTGTCTTCACCACCGCCACCATCTACCACCACCACCACCAGCACCACCACCACCAGCAGCAGCAGCAGCCTTTGCCTGGTGGCGACTCTTTTGAGTTTCTGCTGTCGCCGCAGTAAAAGTTGGCAACGGTTTCGGCATGAGCTTGGGGCATCTGGCGGGGGGCAACTGCCCCTCCGCTCATAATGCTAACGTAATCTCAAATTACTGCAAATTTTCGCTGCTCACCTTTTTTATGGGTTTAATTTTTTTTTTTTTTTACTTTTATTTTATTGTGCATTTCCAATGCGCTTTATGTGGCGGCCGCCGGTTTTGCCTTTTCTTTTCGGCCGCTGATTCTTCTGCTTCTGCTTCTTCTTTTCAATATGTTTGCTGTAAATCTTGCATTATTTTGATTGTTGAGCATTTTATTGTCATGTCAATAAGCCGGTCTTTTATGCCACCTAATGTATCTCTTGTGCCGCACACACGAACACAAACACAAACACAAATGAATCGCAGCGCATTTCCGCTATGTTGCAACTTGTTGCAGGCAGCCCCCCTGCACCAGCACCTGCCCCACAGAATCCACAGCGATTATAGTGTCGACAGGTGCGCGCTGAAGGCCATTGAAAAGCGTTTGATAGCGTCAAAGAGTGATGTATTTTATGATTTGTTTTTTGCCAAACACGCATGTGGGGAAATGTAAACGCCGCTGGGAAAGCAGTACTTAAGTTTATCTTCAAGCTAAACATTTATCTCCAAGATAAATATATAAGTTACGCAATTCTCTATTAAGCCAACTTCCTGTTCACTAGTTCTGGGAATAAAGTAGTAGAAGGCATAAAGCTGAGTCATTAGAAGAATTGTGCGAGAAATAAATAAATAAAATAATACAAAAAATGTTTAAACTTAAAACACAATTTAGTAATATTTTAGGCTATTTTACAATTGTTTTCTACTTAAGTTTAGTTTAGTTTTAATTCTACCTGTTTATATATAATACAAAAAAATAATATTTGGGTTATCTTCAAGTTAAACATTTATCTGCAAGATAAATATATATAAGTTATGTCGTTTTCCTGTAACTGTAGATTTGAAAATAAAATAGTCAACGGATCAAATAACAAGTTAATCTGTTTTAAATTTATTTTATATTTATTAATATATACGCTTCTTGGATAATTATTACTTTATTTCTGTGTTAATCCAACAGATATTTAAATTTATCAATCTATCAAACTGTCAAGCTCTACTTAGGCAGCTAATCAATTTCCTGGAGATTACACAAAGTGTCAGTCCATATCGCACCTTGACCAGGCCCAACCTTAGTTGCTGGCCAATCACTTGGGGCACCTGTTCCAAGGCATTTGCCTTAACAAACCTCAAGCCAAATTGGGATTGCGACAATTGCTGTACATACATCATACAGAACTTTAATTGTGCCTGGCACTCAATCTTTCAATCAAGCAGTCGCCGAGTCGAGGGGGGCGGGGCGGGGGGGAGGGGGGAGGCTGCTTGCAGTCACGCGGATTACATGTGGCTGACTGGGCGCAGTGAAGGACAACGCATGGCGACGAGGCAATATAATCTATATAATCATAAGAGTGCAGCATGTTGTAAGAGCTTGGAGGAGCCACCGAGGCAATGGCTCAGTGCATCGGTGCCTCGGTGCCTCGGTGGCTCTGTGCCTTGCACCGTCCCGCTGCACGCATTTGCGACATGTTGTCAACTCGAATTGCGTTCGACTGATTGAAGGCAGGCCCAGCCCAGTTTGCGTTCGCGAGCCGCGTTCGCAGCGACAAGTTGATGGCCACATAGTCAAAGCCCTGGACAGGCTCTGGTGCTTCAGCTACAAAGTAGGCAAGCGGCAACTGGCCCTTGACTCTGCCACAGACAGGTTTGTCCGTCGCGAACCACTAAGCTGGCTAAGTTTTCGGGTAGGCGTTGCAGATTGATCAACAGAGACGACGCGACATTTGTCTAAGTCGCTGCCTCATCCTCAGCCTCAGCCTCATCCTCAGTCTTGTTTACGTTTGCGCTTTGCAGCGTCATGGATGAGCCTTGCAAACATTTCGAGTAATTTCGCCATCAATCTTTCACTTTTGCACTCGTTTCGGACAGGCCCATGACCTTGTCCCCATGTCCCCATGTCCTCATGTCCTCTGCCCACTCACCTGTGCACCGCATGCGTACAGTTTATTTTGATCTTGGTGTCTCCACGATTTGCATAACTTGTCATCTTCAGCCGACGAGGTGCAGCAAAGGAGCACAAGGCAGAGTTCATTGTCAGTATCAATAAATATCAGCGCGCTGAGCGACAACTTCTTTTCATTGGCCGCAGGCACAGAAAGAAAAGAACGTGGTTGCCCGTTGCCATCCTCAACGCACCTCATGTTGATGCCGAGTGGCACTGATGAGGCCATCGTATGTCAGCAGCAGTTTTTCGTGT
This sequence comes from Drosophila nigromelanica, assembly GCA_004149465.1. Lineage (NCBI taxonomy): Eukaryota > Metazoa > Arthropoda > Insecta > Diptera > Drosophilidae > Drosophila > Drosophila nigromelanica. The sequence continues at coordinate 46,241 of SCDS01000762.1, forward strand.
GGCTGTTAACATTTTGCTATTTTATGAGCACTGATATAAATGATCTTTTAATTAATATCACTTTAGATAGACCCAGAAGAGGCGACATCGACTCCGGCATCGACTGCGACTGCGACTGCGAATTGATGGAGCATTCTTATTATGCAAAGTGATGTTTACGATTATGCATCGGGATCGAGTCAAATGCAAGCATCAACAAGAGCTCGGCCAATTGTCTCAGTCTTCGGGTTGGCTCTTAAATACTTTTAATGACATCCCAGCCACATGGATTAGGGCTTAAAACTGGCTCGCAACGAGCTGCGTCTAGCTGAGAGGATTTGCTTGGATACTCTGCTTATGTGACCAGTCAATGATAATCGGATCAGATTACCATTCTGATAATGTTAAAAGCTTTTTGCAATTTGCCATACAAATTGTTGCTGCTCTCGTCCGAGTTATTTTGCACTTAGCCAAGGACGTGCGCATATCGAACGCATCCTAGCTATCTGCCCAGCATATGGAAATAGAATATTAGTTGTGCCCAAAACGAGCTCATCAAATGGTTTAACGACGGCACCAACCACTTGAGCTGAGCTGCAGCAGCCGAAAGGTGATTAGAAGGGGAGGGGGTGGGCAACGCAACGCAACGGAACGTACCGAGATAAGATTTATGATAGAATGGAATATATGGGATCTAAAAACATTTGTGATTTATGTGTAAGTCGATACACAGATTAACGCCGAGTTGCCAAAGAATAGAATGCTAGATAAATGTGTTAAAGGATTTATGGTGCTGAAATAAAAATTAAAACAAGATAAAACAAGAAATAACATTTGTCTGCCGAATATTAAACACCCTTACGCTATATATCTACTGTTAACTGTGTTGTTTACGATAGGAGTGAAATAAAACTGAGAGCCCAGAAACATAAATGGCTAAGAATAGAATTGAATCCTTCTGTGATAAATTGTCATACCAGAGTATAAACATACAAATAAATATTTCAACAGTAAGCCACTTCTTAACTTTTTACTCCCATTTATCTAGCTCTCTTACAGTGCTGGCCACACGACTAGGCCCGAGTAGCTGCTGTGTGTACATACAGCTTGTGATAAGATCGCAATGATATGGAAAGCGACCGCTATTTGCTTTCAGGGGGCTTTGCACATTTCGGAAAATGAAGTCATTAAATGCTATTACAAAGCGTAATTGTTCACAAATTATGCCTTGCGCATTCCACGGCATACAGGAACCCGACACTTCCTCCAGATAGCCGTGCTAGTGTATGTATGTGTGTGTGTGTGTGTGTGCACGCCCCAGCAATGTGCATTTACACCACTTAGCTATCTTAATTATAGGCCTAGAGTGCCACACCAGCTACACACGCTTTCTTTTAGGCCTCGAGGGGGCAAGGGGAGTTCTTTGTGCACCTGTCACATGCACCGTTTGCGCTTGCCACACATCACAGAAATGAGTGTGCAAATGAGTGACACTTGCCCCACTTGCCTCTGATAAGAATTAACATATTTATTTTTGTGTATTATTCTTGGCTGCAAACCCAGTGAAAACGCTGGCAATTTGGCGAACAATGCGCGCCGCATACAAAATGCTGGTTAATATACAATTTATTACGAATCATCATCAGCATTTACAAAGTTCGTCTGTCCGGCGGGCCCTTCATGTTGAACTCTCAACTGTGAATGGATTTAATGCTCGATATACCCACTGTGCATGTTTTTCGCCAAGTCATCGCACAGAAGGCAAAAGTCATGTGAACTTCCTGACAAAACCCCAGCGAGCACTCAACGAACCAACGATTCTCGAGCTGCGGCTGGCGGAAATTGTGTCATGATTATAGACTAAAGCGCCTATTTAGTTACGCCTTATTATTTCCTTTGGCCGTCTGCTCCTACATTCTCCAAATTGAATTGAACTCCGCCTAATTGAAGTTGTGTGGAAATGACTTGGATCTTTCAGACTGTTAGCCCTTAGCTCCCGCAACTAACACTGAATTTGGCTCATTAAAGTTCGTTCGGTTTCAATTCGTTTGTTGTCGGGGCGCATTAGCAGCCATAGGTCTTATTCTTTGTGAAATTGTACCATTTACTCGACCCTACGAGACCTTAATTAGGCTTCGTCTTAAATTCGAGTTTGATTAGCTGTTATATTTTATCGCATATAAGATATAAGATTGCTGAAACTGATCAAGTTAAATTTTTTTTCATTGTAAGTTAAGTTAACATATCTTATCTAATATACCACACTTTATATCATATTTTACTATTCTTATATACTTGTTCTTTCCTCTCCTCCAAACAGCAGTCATCTAAAGTTCATCTGATGTCGCATGCGCCGTTAAGAACCCAATAGAAAATCCATTTGGCAGCTCTACGTTGGAAATTAATCATCGCATATGGAAAATACGTTTACGTGGCACTTTGTAGCTGCTGTGGACATCAATTAAATACTTAAGGCTACCGGTTGGAATCTTTCAAAACGGCACATTGTCTTAGCCAAATTAAAGTTTACTCTGCTGTCCGTTGGTCGAAGTCGAAGCTGTGGCTGGTCTTAGTCTGGCAAGTTGGTAGCCGACACCTGAGTTGAATTTTAGTTTTTTGCGCATGCGGAAGCGTTTTTCGCGTCATTTTTCATGCTGAAATTTAATAAAGAAAATTAATTTGTGGACATTTGACTCGAGGCGAGACAAAAACCGCGCTTGCCATTCAGATTCTCAGTCTCTCCACGAGTAAGAGTCGCCGTCTGCCTGCGCTGCCTCCGCTGCCTGTGCGTCTCCAGCTCTTCAGTTCGAGACTCCTGCGACTACTCAAACTGCACGCAGACTTTGATCGATGGCACTCACGATGCTGCAGGCGAGTGAAGCTCCGAACGACGACAATTTGAACTGCTGTTGCAACAGCGGTTGGGAATGCAACATGGTCGCAAGCATTGCGGGATGTCCGCTGTCCGTTGTCGCTACATGTGTCGCTAGGCCATGGCCTAGTACGACGACCACAGCCAGGACAGGACGCAGGGCTGGGCTCGTCCTGTGTGCCGCATGAGTTGCAAGTTAGCGCAATTAATTTATTTCAACACGAATTTAACTCTCATCGTGTGCTGCTTGAGTGCTCGCTCCTCACTTCATTCCGTTCCCAGTGCGTTTTACATCATTTTTATTAAGGCAACAACTACTCCCCGACTCGATGAATCCACGCTCAACACTCCACACACCCGACTCCAGTGCGGCCCATTGGATGCGTGTGTGCATTTGTCGGTTCAGTATTTATATTGTAAAAATTTTGTCGTTACCTTATCTAAATATGGCCATTGCATATAAAGACTTGCCATACGTTGTTGTTGTTCTTGCTCTTGTTGTTGTTGTTGTTGTTGTCGGGCAGCTGCTGGCCGCAGGATTCACCGAACGCGTCTCCCGCCTGATGCTGCGTCACTCATTTTTGCACAGTCCATTAGTTCGCGGATGCAGTCAGCGTTGAAGGTTGTACTTGTTGTTGCTCTTCTACTTGTTATTGTTGTTGTTGTTGGTGTTGTTGTTGTTGGTGTTGTTGTCTACCGGTTTGACAGTCGCTCAGTTGTTCAAGTCCAGCTCCAGGTCGCGAAAACTCGAGCCGCAGCTCCATTAGTTGGCCCTGTTCTGTTCGCTGACGTTCCCGCGTTTATTTTAAGCTCTGCTGGGCGCGTCCTAGTTGCATGCACCCTCCTAGACCGCGTTCTCCAGTTCCCTTCCTCCAGCTCCCTTTATTTGTATGTAATTTTCGGTTATGCGAAGTAATTTGAGATCGCGCCACACGCGCCGCTTTTAATGACTTCATTAAATGCTCTACCTGGCAAAAAAAAAGAAAAAGAAAACTAGTTTACCAAGAGCTAGTACAACAGTCAAGCAGACATCAACAGCCATGGCCATGTTGCCAGAGTCCGGTCCGGTCCAGTCCGGTCCAGTCCAGTCCAGTCCGTTGTGGCTGCGCCTTTGTACTACTTCCGATGATGACTTTAAAATGATTCCTTAAGGGCATCTTCTGTTACTTTACACTTGAGTCGCTACGCTCTATGTTGAGGCCATCCAAAATGAGAAATGTCTTTGCCAGACCACCTTGAATAGGAATGAATACTTTTCGACCTGAGTAAATGCTCATAGGCCAGCCGCCTGTACAAGTATTAGTGAGCTTTTCAAGTTCTGTGCAGCCAAATAGGGAAAGCTTTCGCCAACCAACGAACATGTTTTGCATCTGTGTGAAAGCTCTCAGAATCATCATTTACAGCCTTGACAGCATTATTTTCGCAATTCAGTTGGCTTTAAATCTCTGGCTCATATATAGCTTCTGTCATGACCCTGCTTAATGGTTTAAGCTGGTGGGGAAAGGACGTTCGTCACTTTGCGAAATGCAAATTTTTGCAGTACCTGAGATGAGTTTGACTAAATTCCAGGCAGCGCTCTATGCGCAGGGACTGGCCGCAAAGAAGAACCTCAGAAGTGGCATGAAATAAACTGCGTATGTAGGATGAATGGCCGGCAACAGAAGTTGTGTCGTCGTCGTTGTCGTTGTTGAGGTTGAGCTTGGCGTTGTCCATTTACCGGCACAGTCGTTACTCATTCTCAGGGCCATGGACTAGGACGTGGATGGATAATTATGACGTTGCAACAATTCCAGCATTCTGCATGCAGCGGCTGAGAGCTTAGGAGACGGGCGAGTGCTGCGACTCTGGCCAAGTGACAGTGCAACATGATTGCTCTCGGGCTCGCCACATGCCACATTTATCATTCGTCGAAACGTTGAAAAATTAGTCATTCCTTTATTTTACACCCAAATGCCGAGAGCTGCCTCCCGGCCCCAAACCAGTCGAGTCGAGTCCAGTCCGGCAAATCCTTCTTACATTACTTGCCACAACACTTGCCACATACTTGGTGACCAGAGCGAGACCGAGACTCCGACAGCCACGTCTCCCTGCAACAACATGCAAATGACTCTTTTAATTTTTATGAATTTCTCTGATTACGAAAATTGCTTCTGGGCTTTGGCTGCACCAGAGAGCGTCCACAGATGCACTTGGTACCTAAAAGGCGTCGCGACGTTGGAGTGGACGTTAGCTACCAAGTGCATGATGCATCGCGCATCTTCATTAGTCGACGCTACTCCAATGTCACACACACGCACACACATACACACACACACGGGCCATTGCGCGCGAGTCTAGGCCATCATTTTTAGGCCCAGTTTAGACAGTTGGCCGCGCAAATCGCTGCCGGCTGCTTTTGGCTGCTGTGCGATCAGTGTCCATGTTTGCGTTCGCTGTCGCATGTTTTACTGGAGCACACACACACTCACACACAAACACACAGGCACAACACCTTGGTTCGTTTGGCGGATCAGCTTGGCTCATTGGCGCTCAGCTCGTGGGCTCGAATGGAAATTACAAACGAATAAATCATTGAGTTCGCTCGCTCCCCGCCTGCAGTCACAGCCCACTTACAACAACGATATCCTCATGGCGGCTGCAGAGTCCGCTTCCTTCATACAGTTATTGTAATTAGTTGGAATTGTAATTCATGGCGCGATTAGATAAAAATCGGCTGCCAATTAGTAACGCACCAGGCCGTGAATAATATTAGATGACAAAAGTGCATCACATTTCCCTGATGGCTCTATTGGGCAGTAATTCGAGCAGATCTGATATGTTTCCTATATATATTAAATTAAGTGTTAAATCTTTGACTGACAAGAGTAGTACTCCAAAAAGAACGATCACTTTGTTTTGTTTTAGATTACAATCGGATGTAATTATTTGGACATATAAATACTATCTAGAAGACACACCATGAACAATATAACATTTTTCGAAAATGAGTAAAAAATTAAGAAAAAAATGTATCTTTAAAATTCCATATATTTTAAATGCAGAACTTCTCTAGATGACAAAACATGACCAAAATGCCAAATATGGGAGCTATGGATCCGATAGCTTTACTTGTCAAAATTTTTGCCAATTTTGGCATGATTTTTGACAAAAAATTTGACCCCCTCAGAATCGGGTTTAATGTTGATTTTTATA
>SCDS01000763.1:0-23450 GCA_004149465.1 Drosophila nigromelanica
CAAACTTAAGTGCCATATGAGAGATATGTGAGTGCTTCAAGGCTCATTTATGGCCCCGGCGTGCTGGTCAGTTTTATGCATTTTCCCACACAGAAAGAGAGGGCGGTGAATGGGCGAGGCACAGCGAACATTGTCAGGCATTTTGGCACGCTGTTTACTTTGTGTATAAACGAGTGCCACTTACTTATTTTGTGCCACATAATGAGCACTCCTGATGGCCGCTTATAAATTATATAACCCACAAAAGCACACTCGCTTGCACACACACACACGCTTAAATAAACTCACCGCACACACCCACGCAGTTTGATTTGTATGGCTTTTCAATTTGTGCTCTGCTGCTTTCTGCTTTTTTGTGTGTGCTTTCCCTTCTACTTTTATTTCTTTCTTTTTGTTTTGCCTGTTTTTTTACTTCTTTACTTCTCTTTATTTTCTTCTTTTTTTGCTTGTGCTGCATTTGCCATTGTATAAATTTTTGGTATTTGCGCCAATTTCATTCCAAATTGAGCGCTGGCCACAGTCGTTTATTTTTAATGCACCCGGCAACCAAAACCAGCCAAGCAAAATGCCAGTAAGAAGGGAGTGAAGTGCGAGGAGAGCCTAAGCACAGAACAACTAGATTCCTTCATTTTACTTTTAGTTGCATTATTTTCGTTTCAGAGATTAGAATAGAGTATTATTATTTTTTGAGTAACTTAAGAGGTTAACCATGGGATGTATGAGATTTGAATGTTTTCGATTAATGTACTTACATTTTTTATATATTATTTTAATTTATTTATTTAGTATATTTTATTTGAGGTCAGATCAAACTGATATGGTCCTCAATATAGAAAAGTTACCCCTTATAATATATATATATATATGTGTGTATTTTAAAGTAATTCTTAGCTTAAATATTAGATTATTTTCTTTAAAATCTCCCCAAACCCAACGCTGAAACAAATTTCCTCACACGAAGATTTCTTGCGAGCTTTCATATTTTAGTTTATCGAAATTGATTCGTTTTGAAACTTCTCGTGTGTTTTTTTTTATTTTTGGAGATCACGCCATGTGGTAATCCATTGGAAAGTGTTGCCATGGGATAGAGCATAAATATGTCGCTGCACATAGTAAGCATTCCTTTTGGTGCATTTCTTTTCTTTCTATTATTCGCAGTGCATTTTGGACATGCCAAACACTCGCAGGACACTCAGGCGATTGCAGCTGCCATCGCAGCCTTGTGGGTAGCCGAGCAGGGGCAAGAGAGCGAGCGAGAGAGAGAGAGAGAGAGAGGGAGAGATTGTAAGGGAAAGATGGGGAAGCCAAGTGCGCTCAAGATTTATGGCTCATGCCTAGGGCTTTGTTTGGCCAAGGGGATGGGGGGTTGTAAGGGACTGGGGCTAGCCATCAAATACAATCAATTTGATTGCCTTTTATTCTTACTTTATTTTTCGATATTGTGGGCTGCCTGATCTGAAAATGTAATGCGATTTTGATTTTTTATTAACCTACAATTACGCAATTAGCTGAAGTGCGCCGAAGGCGAGCCAGAGAAATGGCCCAAAGTGTGCTTTAATGCTTGCATACGTATAAGGAAAGCGTGAGTCAAGCTGCGCCGTATAAGTAAGGCGTTCAATATCCGGCGACGGAAGTTTCAATAAGCCAAAGGATATGAGCTCAAATGACTGGCCAAAAAGCAAAAAGCAAAAAGGCGAACAAAAACGTTGCAAATACTGCGCTCTGCTTTTCATGTTGGCCGCTTTTGGGCGTGTTAGCGAACTACTCATGTGTACATTGATGTGTGTCTGGGGCAAGTTTAAATTAGTTGCGCGTCGGCCATTTTGCATAAATCATTTCCTGTTTTGTGCCAAAGATAAAAGCAAGCAAGCAAAAGACAACGACGAATGATGACGGCGACAATTTAAAAGCAAAATAACACAATAAAAGAAACAAGCACAAAAGCGGGGGAAAAAACCAAAAACATCACGACAAAGTCAAAGTGAGCGAATCAGCAACAATAACATAAAATTAGCATTTTTTATTACTTTTAGTTTTTGCTCCCTTTTTGTATGCTTTCGGCGCCGGCCAAGGTATTTGCATAAGTTTAGAAAAGCTACTAAGTAATATTGCGCATAGGACGTGTATGCACCACAATACATGAAAACTATAGTATACTACAGTAAATAGGGCATCTAGTTTGTAAATGTATTTCTAATCCATACTATACATATGATATACAAACAATTTTTATCTGCTTTGCAATTAAATTGGGAACAAAATTTCAGCCGATAAACTCCATTTTAGCCTGGTGTTTATATCAGTAAGTATATTTTTAATCTATTTTTAATGCAATACGGATATTACATAAATCCAATATACGCTTTTTATTTCGCAAAGAAGTATAAAAAATATGACACGCCTGCTTAGCTATTAATATTATCTCTGTCATTGAAACATTGAATAAATATTAAATGTGGCATACACAATATATATTCATCAACTGCGCAACTTGTATATATATCTTGTATACATATATAGAATATGTTTGCGAGAAAACTTCTATCAATCTCTTTAGTGTGCTGTAACATCAATTTTCCTCAGAAGTATGCAACGCTTTAAAGATTTCTACATAAAAATTCGCTTGAGACAAATTGAATTTGCCAAATGCGCTGCATTTGCTTCGATTTTCGATTGATTGAGAGAATATATAAATGGTCGTTGTTGTCGTTACTGTTATGGTTCTTGGTTCTGCGATACTGGCATATAAAATCTTGTATGTTTATTGCAAAACAAAAGGGCAAAGTCAAGAAACTGGTCACATCTGCATATATTTCCATGACCTGCCCCCCTACCCGCATTCACTCTGAACACATGAGCTGAAATAAATTTTATGTACATTTACTTACGTCTGCAAACAATGAGCATCCTCTGACGTTCGTGACGTGACTTAGTCCGACTGGTCCGGTCAGTTGACTCTGGTCCGAATTGTGAGTCTGCCTTTGTCTGAGTCGCCAGTCGCAACTCCTTCCTCCCCCCACCTATAACGTCCCTTTTTGGTCTGGGCAGCTGTGCTGTTTGCTCGACGCCAAGTGCAACGTTTCAAGTTTCTATGCTCGGAGTGTAGCTAGAAGCTAGAATCCAGCAGCAGCATAATATAGTTTTGGATTTCACTAAAAATACATAAGAATGAATATACATATATATACATTTACACATACCGACTGCTGCATATTTATGTTAGATTGTCTGTGCGAAAGTGAAACATGTCCTGTGGCCATTGTGGCCAAGAAATTTTAGACCAATCGCTCGCCCGGTGACCATTTACACATATACAACATTTTCTCATTTGTTTGCACTTCTCATTTGTTCTTGTTGTGAAATGTTCCAAAAATCAAATTCTATTTAATTTTACTAAGTATAAAAATCATCAGATCAAAAAAGAAAACAAACAAAAAAAACCGTTGTCAAATCTAAACCGATTTTCATGGTGTTTGCCATTTTGATCATTTCTTGACCTCTAGATTTATTGAATTTAAATTTAGTTTGTTTTTGAAAATTAAACATTTTTCTGTAAAAAATCATTGAGATAAATGTTGACAGGTGAAATTCCCGAATTCAAACTTCCAAGTGCCATAACTTTTTCGAAAGTCATGATTTGACCTCTAAATTGATTGTTTATTTCAACTTTAAATATAAAAATCCTTAATTTTTTATTTATTTTGCATTGTTAAAACTATGGCGATTATAGAAACGAAATTGGATTCGGAAACAGTTGAAATTGAGTCGTTGTTTGTGAAGGTAACTTTAGCGTTACGGTTGCTGGGAGAAATGTTGGCTCGAAATGAAATGCAATTTGTGACCGGCAATGGCATGGTTTAAATGTCTGCAGCAGCTGTTATCGCAACATATTCGCATTTTGGTTGCAGTCGCAGAAACCGCCAACAACTTGTGATTGCTGTCTAATGAAACCACCAAGTGGTAACAGGCGGCAGGGGCAAGGGGCCGAAAGGGCGACGTGACTGGCTGGCAACCGGTTAAAGTGGCCAATTACGTGTAATACTTGATGAGGGGGGTAAATGTTGCTGGGTGTTTATTGCACCTTTTGGCAGCACATAAAAGTTATGAACATGTCGCATAAAAATTAAGTCATAATGCACTCGTGTCTGCATTTTAATGCGATTGCCGCATTTGCCACATTGTCAATAAAATGGCAGGGAGGCAACAACTACAATGTCCGAATAAGCGGCACGAATTGTTTTTGTTGTCGCATAAAATGCGACACTTAAACCTGAACCTGAGCCCGAAATGGGGCAGCGATTGCTGGGCTCATAAATTGGGCTCCGGCTGCGATGCCGTTGGCTCTTGATCATTGAGCATTTGGCGCTGGCTATAAACTTGGCAACAAAATAAACAATTTGTGCGCAAATGTTTAATAAATTTGCGTTAAGCATCCCATTTTTTTTTTCTTCTTTCTGTTCATTCACTGTTGCGTCGCACGCGGCGTATGCGTAATTTTCCCAATACACATGTACCTGTTTATATGCGTACAAATTTTGCCGCATTTGGAAATTAACACGTATATGAGCGCACTTAATTTGTCACTAAATGGTTTTGGTTGCAAAACGCCAGCTCATGTGGCATGCAACATGTTGAGCGCTTAAATTGAAAATTACAAAAAACCAGACGCGAGCACACCAGCAACAAAACAAAAGACGCAAGAAGTGGGTGCAAAGAGTGAGAGCCAAGAGCGCGGGGCAGTTATTATGTCAGCTACATTTTGGTTGGTCGGTCACTGGTACCCCCCAAAACCCCCTCCCTGCCGTCCTTCCTGCCGCCGACGCCTTGAAGCATGCTTCATTGCCTGTGTAACCGCAACAGCGCGTGATGTGGGCGCGTCGCCGGCTGCGCGGGGCCACGACTTGGGGTTGGGTTCGGGTTTGGGTTTGGGGCTTGTGAGGGGGGTGGAAGCGTGTACGCGTGGCACCGTCGACAACTGCGTGCGCTTTGCGTTACTGTTGGCGCATTTGTTGACGACGCATATGAAAATTTTCGCAAAATTTATTGCCATGCTTAAGCAGCGTGCGTATGAAATAATATACAGACATGCCATCCAACAACAACAATAACAGCAAGGACAACATGTAGTAACTTTGTGTTAGTCAAAACCGCTCGATTAGAAGATACCCTACACTAGGGGAAATTTATACTTGAGTGTACGATTAATACAAGATAATTTAAGATGGCATTAAAAAGACAAGCTATCGTCGGGTTTCTTACTATTAAATACCCTTGTGTACATTTAAAAAAGTTGGAGGTAACTGAAAATACATACATATTCAAATATTTACACATACAAAATATCCTATTTCCATGCATATAGGGTATAGCTATAGCAACAAGGACTACAACAACATCAACAAGAAGAGGGCACAGCATACGCTGCCGTTTGCTGAATTTTAAAACGCTCTTTAAACATTGCGCCCAGAACTGATGGCAGCGATTTGTTTTCTCTCTTGACAATGTTGGGTAAGCATAAGTGTCGAGCAGGGGTTGGGGGCGAATTCAGCATAAGTACTGGCTACTTAAAGTTATGATGGTTTAAGCAAATATGTGCACATAAATCAGCTTGTCTCTGAGCATACAACTAGCATTCATTTCTTTATTTCCATTGCAATGGCTGCACAAGATATCAATAGTGGAATGAACATATAAAATATATAATCATCTATTGAATTTATTTTTTTTTCCTTCTTTATTCAGTATGTTGTTCATCAATTGAATATGTTTGCGGCATTAATCAGGGTAAAAATCTTTGTGCGTCATACAAAAATGTGTTTCCTTGAGTTCAGGGTTATTATATTATATTATGAAATTCTGAAAAATACCCTTTGATTGATAAACGTGTTCTAAAACAGAGTACATGGAACTGGCAGTCATGTTCTTGTTATGTTTGTTCGTCATACGGATTCCACAACTTATATTTTTAGTATGAAAAAAATTTTTAAAATGTCAAAGTTAAGTAATTTTTAATTTCGTATTAATTGTTACTGACTAATTTACTTTCCACTAAATAAATATTTAAAAATCTGCATTCCTGATACCTAACGATCAGGTATTAATAGATACAATCTCAGCGGCCTCAAATTTGACGAACAAGCATTTTTTCTTTCGTTTTTTTTATTGGGTCAAGATTAACAAAAAATGTCCGTACATAAATGTTCTTACTTATATGTTTCTATATATCGAGTTCCCAGAACGCTTTATCACATTTGATACAATTAATTTGCAGTCTAAGCTTTAACTTTAAATTATCACAAAATGAAACTCCCAGCTAAGCCCACAGCTATCTGTCATTTAGCCAACTGTCTTTCACTTTAATTTTCCGCATTGCAATTATATAGTAGTTACATGCACAGCATATATTCAAGTCTTGATGCTCTTTCTCGAGCTGTCTGCCACTAAATTAGACCATGCAACAAATTTGAAGCGAGAATGGCAGACGTTCACACGCCACGACCAACAACAACAGAAAGTGCACCAATAAGAAGAAGAAGCACCAGCAGTAGCATCAACTAATAATAGTTGCAATTATGTGGCTACTTCGTTTCAGCCCTCTGATCCCCCCATTCACGTAGTACCACATAATGCTGTTGCGCAATTACGTAAATTACCAAAGTGAAATTCAATATGCCTGCAAAATCCAAATGGAAATGGCGTTCAATTCACTACCATGCCACGCCTACACAAACCGTACCGTGCACAGCTGCCAGCTCCCAGATGAGCGCAATGCATTATCTTTGGGAACCTTCTGCGCTGTCTCGCTGCTAATTGCCCATGTTTTACATGATTGAACAACATTATGGGCCCAACAACGTACCATCGCCCAGCCCTGCATTAACCTCCTTCGCCGCATTGGCGGAGTTCCAGTTGATGAGAAGCCGTTGCTCGTATCACCTCGCAGAGTTCTTTGTTGCGCCACCTTTATTGTCAGCGCATCTATTTTAATACCAATTTTAGTTACCATTTTGTTGATATTTATTTATGCTTTTTTTCATTTTCTTTTAGTTATTGTGCGCAATTCTTTGCAATTTGTTTTGATTTATGTGATGGTTGTTGCTTTTTTTTGTTATTCCCCCGTGCTATTCTTTTTATTTTCGCTTTTGTTGCTGCTGCTGGCACACATTTAGCCGTAGCCGGACTCTGGCATAGTTTCCTTATCGTTCTTATCACACTGACCATATTTTATTGCCATTTTTGTATGCTTGTGCCGGCTCAGCGCGTCTCTGCCAGGTTGCCATTTGTGCTTGGCAGGCAAATTGAAAAGGCCTAGAACGTTTTTGCAATAGAACATTTTGGGCCTTGGCCTGAATTGACAGGGAGTTTAATTAATTTTCAAGCTGTAGCCATACATGTATATTTTTTCTAAAAACATTTTCCACTTGAGTTTTTTTTTGTTTATTTTTAGGTTTGTTTCAGCAAAGTGTGATCATGAAATAAATTCTGGTTACACTCAGTTGCACTTCTCTGAAATTCCTTTCAATTCTCGAATTGCTATTAATTTAAAATGTTTTATAGTCATTTATCTAAAACTGCTGAGGCTTGGTAAATTTTCACATATATATAAAACTGTCAAACTAACTGAGTGGTCGAAAGCTTAGATTTTTATATGACATAAATCAGGGTTTTCAAAGGTTAAATAATTAAAACGCAAACGGCTGTTAGAAAAATATGAAAAACTTATCAAACTTGTGTAAAATTATTAAATACGTATTTCGTTTCCTTTTTTTTTTACATATGCAGCCTTCTTTTCAAGATTTTTCAGATTTATTTATTGTTCACTTTATTTCATGGACAACAAATTTTTCATTGCGGCACTGTTGACTTGAACACAAATTCTTTGTTAAAAACCCGTATAAACAATGTGTTCGTGCCTCAACAGTAATTTTACCTTATATCAAATCTTATAATAGCACCAGCTAGTTATAAATGAACGCATACAAATTAAAGCAAATTTGAACTTAAACTAAATTGAAAATATTTAATGGCTTCATTAAAAGGATGTTTTTATTCCAAAGTATTGCAAGACACGTGCCAAAATAATTTGTCAGATTGAATATTTATTCTTGTATTTTCCCCAGCTTACTTCGCCGCGTGAGAAATTATAAGAGCCTCTTAACATAATTAATGATGCATAAATTGTTGATTAGCTAATTAAAGTTGGTCTAGCAATTAAATGACACTAAGCAGATTACACACGCGCCCCGAAAGATTCTAAGAAATTGGGCAGCTGTATAAAGCATAGCAAACATTATATAAAACGTTGCAAACCAGAAGCCCATTATATATGTGTATTCATTTCAGTTATTAGATCGGCAAGGCAAATGATTAAAAAATGTAACATTAAAAAAATATTCGTTGCTTAGTAAAAGCGGCAAAAAAAACAAAAGAAAAAATTAAAACCGACTCTTGGACTGTTTGCGTTTTGAATATTTGTTTAAAAAGAATTATATACACATTGTCTATATATACATTTATGATGAGACCGCATCTACGTAAATCTAATACTTGCTTTTCGTTTTAATAAGCTTCATTTTATTCTGTTATGCTTTTCATACGCTCAACCCAAAATCCCTTTTATGTTCTCGAGTTACCAACCTGTCGTAGATGGATATTTGCCTCAAGCTTCGCTGGGTTCTGCATCCTTCGGCCCTTTTAAATGGCAGCAGAGGCAGCGTTGCGTATACGAAAAGTTTAACACTTGCCACTCGGCAACCAAAAATTCGGCCAGTATATATATTTAGTGTATGGCCAACAGACACTTTGGCCCAAAATAAAAAATACAGAATAAAAACAAGAAATTGACCGTCATTTGTTTTCTTGACACTTTGAAGAGCGTCCTGCGCTGGCTTATTTTTTATGCTCCCTAAGACCCAAATCGGGTTAAGTCTCTTTCTCTCTTCGAGACTGCGATGGACTCGTCATCAATGTCGCTTCCAACTTTGCATAATTTCTCACGGTCCTCTATTGTTTGTCACTAAATAAGTCGCAAGATGATATTAATAACACCTCATTATCGCTTCATTCTATTTTTCAGCACATTGTGAAATATGCTAGCAGTGGCCATTTATCATAATCAAAGGGGGTTGAGCGGGTGGCAGTGGATCGACCTTCAAAATTTCGAAATTTTGCGTTGTTTTCGGAGTGGCTGCTCGTTAAGAAAATTAGTAGAAATTGCGGCTTGCAATTGTTATTGATGAGCAGCTTTCGGTGTCTGTCTAAAGTGCTTTATTGGCAGATTTTCATTTATTCATTGCATTGTCATTTATTCACTTATTGTCACTTGACGCTCAAATACGATTAATGGACTAGAAATTAATTTCAGTTATACTTGAGAATATCTGTTAAAAAGCTATCGATATTTTTATGTGCTATTGTCTTATTAAAAAAAGATGGCTATATTATTTTTGATACATATTTTTTTAAAAACTTAATATTTATGTAAGAAATGAAAATTAAAGAAAACTAAATTTTGAGCACTTTAAATTTATTCAACATGTGAACATATGAAACTGACTTATTTACGGCGTGGATACGCTCACAATATTGAGTAATTTTTGAGTCCACTTTTATCCTTAAAATTTAAAAAGCTTTCAACCCGGATGCAATGCTTCGTACTGATTACCTTAGAGAGTCAAATTGCCCACTGATTCGGCGCGAAAGCAATCAAGCTGGAGTTGTTAAGGAAAAAACCGCAGACAATGAATAAGCATACACTAAAAAAAATAACCAAAAATGTAATTTATAAATTACAGGAATTTTCGATTTGTATACCGATCGTAGGTTGATTGCAAAAGGCGTTTTTTTCCGAGTGTATTGAAAAGTGCGTGACTTTCGGTTCAGTGGGCAATGGGCGGCTTTAGTATATATATACTAAATATATATATATATATATTATATATATGTAGTATAGAAATGGGTACAGCTTGGCTGCGACAGAAGCAGCTTGTCACCAACTGGCGATTGGCCAAATACTCGTAAAACGGCAGGCAAAAAAATTTGCATTTGCAATTGTATCAGCTGTCTGTTTGACTATAGACGACAGATTGGTCAGTCAAAGCTAAAGTCGTCGTGTCTGGATAGGGTATTGGCCGATGCAATTTAATTAATTAAAGTAAAACAAGTGGTTCTGTTTAATCAATATATAAAATGCAATCGATTCCCTCCTGTATCCTTCAAGTGCGTACAGCAATAGAAGAGTCGTTGGCATTAATGCTTAGTCCAAAACAAAGTGTACGCACTGTTCTTCTACCCCCCTCCTTGTGTTTCTCACAATATTCTCTCTTTGGTAGTCCGGCAATGTCAATAAAAGTTTTAGCTTGCGTTTATTTGGTCTTGCCGCCAGACAGAGCTGTGGGTATAAATGTAAATTAAGTTGTGTGCTGAGCTGCAGCAACTTGCAACAACTTGTTAAATGCATTCATTTGCATTTCGGTTGACTGCATTCAAATAACTTTGATTGAATGCTCTGGCCGAAAAACGATCGCATTTTACAAGCCCATAAAAAGAACTATTTAAACTTTCTGTCTATATATTTATAATCACTTAACAAATAGGGCGGTTGTGTTCTGTCTGAACTGATAACTATATTTTGGTAAATTTGCGGCCAGCTGAAACTGGATACGGCCAGCGGGCAGCGCTGATAGATAAAGTAATAAAATAATGGTTTATGTGGCGCGTTTTCCTGCTAACGCTGACCGCCAGTTCGGCCAGAAGAGGAAATTCAATAAATTTAAAGCGCAAACATGGCGATCTGGCAACTCTATCGGGTAGAGTTGGCACTGCAGATGCTACGCATTATTCAATTTATGCACTTAACGATAGAGTCAACACACATGCGTTGACGTGGCCGCATTTACCACAGCGGCAACTGTGCGTATACACAATTTAATTTGCAACACCTCTCGTTCTCTCGCTCGCTCTCTGTCTCTGTATCTCTCTTTGTTGTTGGTATGTGTAAAAAATGTGCGGAAATGAGATTGCTGCGGCTTTAATTTCATTCGCATTGCCATTGCGTACCATTATTGGTGATTTAAGTCAAACATAGAGCTTCAGAGCTTGGTGAGAGTCCATTCGTTTACAATATACATACATATGTATGTATTAAATCCAGGGCCAGGCAGGCTTTTGCACTTAGAGAAGTAAGCTCGAGTCTTTGAAATATGTGTTTGTAGAAATATAAATTTACTGCTAACCTTCAAGCAAAAGATTCACACTCAAAATTGTTTAATAATAATATACAGATTCATATATAACTAATATCGTTGGACAGATATCGCCAGATATGTTTCAAACGCCGCGAATTTTTGCCCGTCAAATAAATCCCGGCGTGATATTAACCCAAGAGCTGCAAATGAAGATATTCAACTACGAGACGCTCAGACGCGAGAAATCCCAGTTGGAGACTGAGATAACTCAAATACGCAAGCAGCAGGACAACATTGAGGACAACCTAGCCGAGACGCTGGCCGAGGATGAGTTTCAGCGTTGCCTGAGCGGCCACCTGACGCCCGGTTTCACTGAGGACGATCTGTTGGCCGTATTCAAGCATCACCTGGGCAGTACCATTGACAAATTAGCCACAAAGTACGAGCGCAAAATCTATCTGGACGTCGATTTGCAAAAGCTACAGAAGACCATTGAAAACGAAATTACAAAAGTTAACGAGGACGCAGCCGCAGCAGAAGCTGCATCATCCTAAGACAAGATTCATTAGCTTTTAATTGGTTCTGGTCTGAACAAATTTTCGTTGCAATATTCATTTCTCACGTCAAGCTCTCATTTTGGATCAAATTCTCGGAATATACTCACTTGTCTTGAGTTAAAACGAAGTTAACTTTAACTCAAGACCCCCGTCCCATTTGGTCTGTCACTCCCTCCAACATTGGTTGCCTGATTTTATTTTTCTTGACATTTTGAATTGATCACTTTTTAGTTATAAACACACTTCTACTTCATATCTCTGTGTGCTCGAGTGCTGCTGTTCTTCAGAGTATTCGTTGCCTTTTGGATTCCACGCATGTGAATAAAAAGATAAAAAAAATTATAGAAAATTCTAGTACAGTATTTCGTTTTTGTCTTTTAGAAAATTAGTTTATTTTATAAGGTCAATCAAACAATTTAAACGGATATAACAAAACTAAAAGTTTTTATTTAATAAAATTAAATCTTGAAATAGCCGTTGAAACAAGAAGTACATTTTATATATATATATATTTTTTTTTGATATTTTTTGGACATTCTTCCACTATGATTTTTTTGTCGATCATACATTTTAAAAATGAGGGCTCTTAATTAACCAAGCCCTTTTAATTTAGTAGACGCTCTATGTAAGTAATTATATATCCCGTAAGTTTCGCTCTTGTTTGAAGGTGCTTAGCGCTCTTATTAAATATGACGGTCCTGACAATTCCCTGGCCGTTTTTATGGCTAACATTTTGCAGGTCTGCTGCTATTGTCATTCATATGCAAATGACGCTCAAGCCGGCCAAAAATTGCAATGAATTTAAATTGCCTAAAACTGTGTCCTTTCAGTGGGCCGGCGATTGAGAGTTCTGCACTAAGTGAAGATCTGATGGAGAAAAAAACTCGGGGCGCGTGGTTTAATTAATAAGGCCATGTCGACGGCATCATTGCTGTTTGAGCCCAAAGATTTTTTGCGCTGCACGAATTTCCCAACGGCATTTGCGGAATGCAAAAACACACACACAATAATAAGAAAAACGAAGAACAGTAGAGCTGGCATAAAAAAAAAATAAATAAAAACGCAAAAAAAAATACAAAAGTAAAATGAAACAAAAGCAAAATAGAGATATCTCATTATGGACAAAGCAGGCCAAACGAGCAGTGCCACGATGAACGAACACGCACACACTCACACACACACAGACATAGGAAATGAAATGAAAAAATTATGCGAAAAGCAGGCATAGGCCATTCTTTAGGCCTACAGCCGTAGCACTCGGCCTTTTGGTAGGTATGTATGTATATTTATGAATTTGTTTACAACGAGCCACTGGACAACTGAGGAAAGTCTGTTGAAAATTTCCTTTTTTTTGTGTTTTATTTATACCTTGTAAACATAGTGTAAGGGGTATTATAAAATTGGACTTATATAGGCTACTGGTTACGTATAAAGAATTGTTTATCTATTTATCAGTCTAAGCCTTTGAATCAATACCGTTTAATTTTAATACAACATTTTGACATAATCTATAATATTTCTTGCTACATTTTCTCTTAGTAAATATATTTTTTCTGAGTAGAGGCTATTCGGCCTGTCGACTACTTTCGACCGTTCTTCTTTTGTTTTGTATTGTGCCTTGTTGGACTACACGCGTGCCAAAAATAATCAGAATATAATAAGCAGCTCTTGAAGAGGCGCAAACAAATGAGCCATATAATGATTTTTTCCGGCGCTGAATTTGCTCTGCGATTTATATTCAGGTTTATTTCATTCGCTTTTGTTTGCCCGCTGCGAAAATTAAGCAATTTTCTAACATCAAACCATTCTACGATTGTTCATGCCCTCTCGCATTCCATTTAGTTGTAGTTCACAAGCGTTTTTTATAGCTTCATCGGCTTTGCACACTTTTAGGTTATCATCGGCATGGCACAAAGCCGGATTACATAAAGGATTTGTGGCTCTTTACAAGGCATTACAACTCGTATTCATTGCTATCTTTTTTTCTGTTATTTTTTTCTTTGTAATTTTTAATACAATACTAGTGCGAAGCAACAGTCACCGCGGGTGGTGGGACACAAGTCCTTGAATCCCTGAATCCGAGAATCTGAGAATCCTTGAATCCTGGCGTATCGCCATGCAAATCGCCTGGCAATTTGCCTGAGCAACTCGACCATCAAAAGATGGCCAGCCAGAGATTAGGTCACCCATTGTTGGCCTCAGTTATTGCTTGACTCTCGCTTTGTTAGCCAAATATCTACACTGCAGTCGAGTTGTTTTTAATAACTTAGTTCTTGCTGCCACCGTCACTCTCTTCAAAAATTCACGGCTAGTTTACACTGTGTGCCCGCATAATTAAAAATATACACACGTGCCGCAGCACTCTCGCCCGTAGTTTATGCCGTACTACCTGGCGTATGAGTGCTGCGTAGCTTTTACGTTGCGTATTTGCGCTGGCTCGTAAAAGCTTGAGCTCCGGTAAACTGCACATCATCATTACGGCCAAGCGGGATATAATGCCCTAACAAGATTACAATGCTGTATATTTACTCACCGCGAATAGAAACGTGTGTTGGATAATAAAGTCGTTAGCTCGGTCGAGTGAAAAAGTAGTTTTAATTGCAATTTTTCATAGAAAGAGCAAACGAAAGAAAAAGTGGAAAGTAAAAGTGAGAGCTGTGCAAAATGAATGCTTCGAATTCATGAAAAAGTAATATTCATCGAACTCGACACCTTTTTATTAATATTTAAGTATACTTTGGATTGAGGAAAATTCAATTTCAATTAGCTTACAATTGTGCCGCAAAAAATCTTCAACAGTAAGCCTTTTGCCAGCTGAGTCTATTTATGGCCAAGTCTTACGGTGAACAGTCAACTAATTTATTTGGCTTATAAAATAAGCTATTTTGTTAGAGAAGGCATAACAAATTGCAATGTCCTTGCAAATAATTAAACAAGTTTTTAGTAGAAAACAACATAGCAATCGGCAATGGAAATAGAAAACTCCTGTTGAGGCATAAGTACTCGTCTACCAACAAGTCGTCGCTCCCATATGAAGATGTGGAATGCAAATTTGGGGAATTGGGCAATGCCATAACCATAAGAATCGTGTGGCCTACCCCTTTGCCGAAGCTTATCTATTACGGCGACTCAAACGTCGCCACTTTAAAAAAAACGTATTCAATTTGTCACAGATTTTCATTGAATTCGCATTTTCACAGCTTACGTTGCCATTAGTGTCAAATATTTTAACTCAATTGAACAATGTTAAATAGAGCATTTATCTAAAAGTTAACTCAGCAATGGTGTATGTGAATATTCTAGTATTTGGACTACTTAAATTGATTTTACCGCTTTACCTGCATATTTGCAATGTATGCAAATTCAATTTAAAGCGCATTACAATCTATAAACGGTAATTTGAATTCAAATAGCAAACATACATGTTGCATGTGGCGTGCGGCATGTGGCCAGCTGCCATTTGCAACAAAAAAGCTGTGTGTAAAGTTGTGAAAATTAGCAAAATTTAAAAAGAAAAATATACAGTTTCAAGTGTTTGTACATATGTACATTAATATCTAACCAATTTGTTTGACAAATATTCGTACCATGTGGAATTTAACATACACAAAAGCGCAAATAAACACACACACACACAAGCTGTACACTGTGACCCTCATCAATGTGAATGACAATTTCAAAGGACGCAAAAATAAAAAAAAAATGTAGAAAAGTTGCGCATGCAAACATGAATGTTTGATATTTTTGCATTGCTTTCAAAATGGTTTTATTGAACGTTTCCATTGCCACCGCCATATTTAGTATTTATACCCTGTGTCTTTAATATGGCATGTCAATTGATAACATATTGAGCAGTGTTTCATAAAAACTAAATGGGTTTTGTAATATGTACACCCACTATTTAGACGTAAAACTAATCAATTACTAGAAAGTTAAATCTGATTACAGAGTATTGCCAAGTTTAGCATTTGAACTTATTTTTTTAGTTGGCGTTTTGCCACAACGGTTTCCTCAGTAATTGGAGGCCCGGAGTGCTGAATATTAAAAGCGTTCAACTGCTGTCATCGACGTGATCCTGGCTGCATATTTGTGAAGGACTTGTTAATTTAATGCATTCGGTTTTTAAATCAATTAAAAGGCTGACCAATTGTTGGCTTCTGCAAAAAATTTCTTGCAAAAACAATGCTATTAATTAATTTTAATTTTTAGCTAGGCACGCAGATGCACCTCCATCCAATTCATTTTGTGGTCAAGTGTGGAAATTTGATTAACACTGTTAATTAAAATCGTATCTTCATTTTTTTTCATTTAATTTGTGTTTTATAAACACTTGTGATGAATTAATGAATGTTTTTTGTTTTTTTTTTGTTTTAATGAACTTTTTAAAAGCAAAGTATATTAGATTATATTTTGATTACATGAAATCCTGTGTGCTCTATAGCTAAGATTAGATCCCAATTATTGGACTGTCCGTATTTTTAATATCCATTGCAGTTTAATTAAAAACAGTTTCGACAAGCGGAGGAGATACGAGCGAGTGAGAATAAGGATTAGCACTGCTTTTGACAACTGTCAAATAATCCACTAACCCGAAAGAGGAGGATTTTATTAAGGATGACAAGTGGAAGACCTTGAAAAGAGCGTGCAGTTGTAGGCACCAAAAACAGAATTTTTCATATTTCATGGATGTGGGCGTACCGAGTTAAAGGGGTGCTAAAGGGGGCCGTGGTTAGAAAACATACCGCGCTCACTGATTGCTCGTGACAAGTTCGTCAGCAGTTTTGCATTTTTCGTTCAAAACTTTACCAACCTCGCACTCTGAATATGTAAGGGCTCGGGCTCGGGCTCGGGCACATCAATTTAAGCCTGGCCAGTGCGTAGCTATCATACAGCGTCCGCATAGTAAACTCAATTAGCGTTTGCACAAGCTTTTAGCTAAACTAAGTTATTGTTGTCGTTTGCTTTCAGCCATATGTTTGCACACCCTTTGCAAAATGAAACTCTACATAAAGGTATATATAGGAATATTTATATATATATAACTATCTAAAAGGCAAATGAGAAGATGTTTGATCATGTCTGTTCCTTCGATTGCTTTTCAAGCACTTTCATAGAGAATACCCATAAAATTTGAATGTTGAATCTCGTATATGTTAATAAGTTACTCCATTTTCTTGAAATTGTCTAAATGATCGATCTCTAATCTGATGTTTTCATCTTTAATGAATCCAGAAAGGGCATTGAGATCTCCTTAAAAGTTTCTGTTATTATCTTACATAAAAATATATTTTAAAAATGAATTTCATACTGAGTGTAACTTGATATAACTGCGCAGAGTATCTATTAGTCGGGCATTCTCGATGCAGACTTTTTAACTTGTTGTTGATGTTTTTGCGGTTGGCTGAGCTTTAAAATTCGCATAGTTGCAGTAAATGCATTTGAATTAGCGTTTATATTATGCCACATGCTGACCTCACATTGTTTAAGCCCCACACATGGTATTACGAAGGCCCCCTCCCCCCGTCATGTTGGTATAAATTAATAACACCGCATCAAATTTGTGAGTATTGGGGGCATCTCATTATATTTTCAATGCAAATCAAACCCAAATCATGGCCATTCCGAGGCGCACTTAAAATATGCGTTTTGCGAATATGTAAGGCCGCAATTGCCAGAAATCAATTAGTGCATGTGTGTGAGTGTGTGTGTGTGTTTGTGTGTGTGTGTCTGTTGTCGTTTGTGTGTATTGTAAGCCGATATTTGTATGCTTTGGTGCGTGCTAATTAAGCTGTCAACATAAAGCGCTTCGCTTCGGGGTTATATATTTACAATTGATTGGCATTGGGATTGATACAAAGAATTAATTTATCCAGTTTAACAGTTAAAAATATTCGAGATTGTTGAAGTAAATTTATTGCAAATTACCTTTTCCTGGAAATGCTACGACAAAAATCTGTAAAAATTTGTGTTGGTTCAATTATTAGGCAAGAATACGTCAGCCTAAAATGAAAATTAAATATAATATGATATAATAATATAATTTATAATATTATTTTATATAGAACTTTAAAAGTTTGTCTACAACTTTTCGTTTTTTGTGACGTCAAGTGTGAATATGTTGTAAATAGCACAATACTGCAGATCCCATATTTCCCCTAAAAATATGAATACTTAAAGAATAAATAAGATGGCCATGCTTCTTTCATTTCCTTCAAAAAAAAAAAAAAAAAACAGATATTCTGTGTGTGTACCTTTAATTAATAATTATAAGGAAAATATATCGTAATATGTGGGCCATTATTATACACATACATCAGTTATGCTGCCTACATAAAGATATGTTTTTCTACACAGCTCGTTTGCATTCGATTAATAATTTAATAATTTGCAAACAACGAAAGTTTTTACCAACTTTGTTAAGCCGTCTTTGTGTTCTCTCCGCACATACACATACATGAGTAACGGCTCTTAATATATGTATTGAAACTGAAGTTTTCATTTCATATTACCGGCAACCGCCCACCCTTAAGCCCCCACCAGACTGTTGCACAGACCGTTAATCAATATATGTATAAAGTTACTCCCCGTCGCTCTCAAGCGTTGGTTCCTTTGAGGTCGTTTGCCTGCCGTTTGGCAGCTGGCAAAATGCTGGTGCAGGAAGCCCGGAGACGCGCCTTAAAGTATGCGAGGCATTTTAATTAAAAGCCGTTTCTCTTAGCCCATGCCCCCGAAAAAAACAAAGGCGTCACACTCAAGAGCTTTAACTCAACTTAATGGCAAATGCTGTCGTGCTCGATTACCCGCTCCGTGCCCGCCCGCCCACCAACTGATGCAGCACTTGAAAACTTTTACGCTTGTCATGTGCAACCTGTCCAACTATGGCAGAGTCCTTCTGCCTCCTGCCGCTGTTGCTGCTCTTTCGTTGTCCTACAGCCCAAAGGCTACAAATCCAACACAATGCACATGTTGCTAGAGCTGTTGCAAGTGCCCGCCTCCCCCCGGCGCTTGCAATGGCAACGAGTGCGAGCGGAAATGAAAAATCAAATAGAACAACTCATAATGGCATGAAATGGAATGGCATGAAACGAAACGGAATGAAACGGAAGCCAACACTGACATAGGCCACAGGAACGGACAGAAGGTACGGCCAGCACCCAGGCAATTTGCTTGAACAATTTTGTATACCCTGCATTCAAGTGAAAGAAAGTAGAGGTATAATTGTATTTACCATGCAGTAAAAGGCCTCACTGACATCATTAAGTTCTTGATCTTTTTTGTTTTTTTGCTATTCAAATAGTTAAAATATCGCTTTCGGAGATTATAAAAGATAAAGATATTAAAGCTGAGGTAACAGGGTAACAGCTAGCGAGCACACCCGACTTAAGCACTCTTGTTTTATGATTGTTTTTATTTTTGTTCTTGTTAAGGATGTGTGTGTGTGTGGCAAGAATTCGAATTGTCTGTTGTGTGGCACTCAATTACACTTTCGTTGTCACTAAAAAAATCTTCAACGAGTCGCCTAGAAGAAGAAGTGAAAGAAGAAGAGGGCAAGTGCAGGCTTTGCATATGTCACATAGTATATCTATGTATATCTTTATATGTGTGTGTATGTATGTGTGTCCTTTGTCCTGACACTTGACGTAGATAGCTACAGACAGCGAGTGCAATGTATGTCTTAGGTGCACACAATCTGCACACAGGCCGAAGAGGTAGATATATAAACAGAGAAGAGAGGAAGAGGTGAAGCGAGGCAGGCAGCCGAACGCTCGACATCCAATAAAGATTACCAACGATTGTTAAACACAAATTGCGCTTGATGATGAGTTATGTATGTGCCAGGAGTTGCCTCTATAAATTTGTGTGCTCATATATATGTATATATTTTTTTTAAGCTGGCTCTTGCTGCTACTCCACTTGGCAGCTGCGAGTGCTGCAAATCAGCTTTGCCGCTCGGCATCTTCTGAAGCCATAAGGTATGCTTCAATATTTGTCAGCCAAATGTTTGCTGTATGTGTTAGTGTGTGCGGTGCTGTGTGTATGGTAAAGTTGTAACATTTGCCAAAGTTTGTGACAAAGTTGTAAAATGAATTTTGAGTGGAGGCGCATTAACAGCAAATGAAATTTAAAACGTTTCGTCTGCTTTGGTTCGGTTCGGTTCGGTTGCCTTTTCGTTATGCTTATAGGATAGGTTTATCTGTTATGCCTAAGCCCCAAGCATTGACAACAACAAAAAAAAAACATAATAAAAGAACTGAATAAATATGACTATTCATGCTTATAAAGCCAGTAAATTGAATATGCAGTTTGTTTCGTTTATACGCTTTTTGTTGTGGCTCTTTGTGTCCGGTATTTATCACAAATCTGAAATTTCCATTTTCACAATTGAATGATTCCTTCAGCTTATTTGTCCATTAGACCTGACTGCATGCAAATTTCCTTCACCGTCGCTTGACGTGTTCATTTCCCAGTTGCTGAGTCAACTTTGTTGCGCTCAATTTCGCCACAACAGCATGCAACAACGACGAATGAAAACAATTTTTAAAAAAAGTCAAAGAAAAGAAGCTGCAAGTTTATTTTCCTTATTTATCTGTTGGCTTTTACTAACTGACTAGTCAATGGGCAAATAGATTTTTGTTGAGCACATATTTGCATTTGGCTTGAGAAAATGAAGTTGTGCAGCATTTGTAAATCTAATGAATGACAGATATGTAGCAAATGCGGAAAAAATATTTGTTTATGGGTATAACAGTTTTGTTGCATTTACAACAGTTGAGTTTTTTTTAACATGTTAATCGTTATGCCACTTACCAAATATTACATGAAAAATATTATATTGTGACATATTTAACATTTGGTATTTAAGTATTTAAGTATTTGGTATTTGAAAAGGTGTTTTTTGTCTGATTAAGAGTTGAAATATTTGGCATATGTTGTGCATATATATATTTTATTTGGTTTAATTTTCATATACATGCAGAATTTGCTTTTTCGACCGTTTTGTTTTCATTGTCGAGGTTGCCTTTGTAGGCTTCAAAACGAAACATTTTTAATGCTTCCCAAAAATCCTGCTGTGCCGTTGTGTATAGTTTTGTTGCTACTGCAGGTTGTCCCCTGGGGCAACGTTAGTGTCCATTATATTAATTAAATTATATTCACGTTTCTGTACATATGTTTTGTCAATCGTAAAAACCAATACGTTTAATGCATCTGCCGCACACAGACAGAGGAATGAAAAACCCGTAAAAAATTTCAAAAGCAAAATCACGTACTTAAAAGCAATAAGCATTTTTATACATCCACGCGCTGCGGCCTTCTGACAAAAGTTGTTCCAGAAATATCACAAATAAGCATTGCCCCACACACACAGGCACACACAAACACACACAGGCACACACAAACACACACGCACACACACGCACACACACACACAATGTGTGGCACACAGATTTCTATTAAAACGCAAATTTCAACAGATTAACACACCGTGCGACAGAGATGGGTATATGGCTTATATACAGTAAAGGTCAAACAAGGAAGAGAAACAAACAAGAATGCTCTATGTGGGAGTGTCCGACTAGAAGGTACCCTCTACACAGCTGCGAGATACTGTAACTTACATTCGATCTTTCGTGCATAATACTGTAGCTCTCTACGAAATATATTTCAAACTTAATAAAGCTCCTGGTCTTATTATCATTATCATTAATTATTATTATTAAGAAAATGTGATAATCGAAAAAAAGTTCAAACTTTTTCTAAATATAGAATGCAAGACTATATGTATGTATATATTCAAAATTTCAGGTTTTCACATAAATCGTTTTTTAAGGCTTTCATACTAACGGACGGAAAGATAGACGGACCAAAACCGTTATTTAACCATTTTCGTCAAGCACAGGGTATAAAAAGATGACAGCGCGTGTCATTTTCCGTGTAACAATTTGAAACTTTTTTTGTGAACCAGATTCAGGAGCTGGAGTCAAATTTCACAGTGGCTTGATGCTTAAAGAACACGTTAAACTTTTTACGACTTGCGTAGATGGGAGTTTCATTCAAATCCATTCGAGTGTATGTGCCAAGAGTCGAGCGAGTTAGTCCAGTTTTCAAAATTTAATCGACGTCTAATGAAACTCCTCGGCTAGGAACGAGTCAGCAGCTGTTACTAATTAACCTGAACATTTAGCCCCGACACGGCGCCGGCTTTTGGGCATTAGTTAAAAAGTCATCAAAATTCACTGATTGAAAAATGTTGCGTTGCGCCGCATTGAGTGGGGGGCAGGTGGGTTGGGTAGCAGGCTGGGAAACAGCTTTTTAGCGCTGGCCACATAAAAACTCAAACTCAAAACCTCATTGCATATTTATAGCTGGGTGCCGCATAGGTTTTGAGGCCGTTTTAAATATTTAAATGCCTTGTTAAAACAAAAACATGCAACACAACGTTCAGCACGAGCCAACAAAATGTGGCAAGACGCAGCTGCCATAAATAAACAACAGCCGCCGATGGCGTACCTAATGGGATTCGCTCGCAAAACTGTAAATTGTCTGTGTGTGAGGTGTGTGTGTGTGTGTATGTGTGTGTGTGTGCGTGTATACAGAGAAAAGGGCTTTAAATACATCTAAATCATTTAATAATAGCAAATCACCTTTGCGATTTGGCAACATTTGCTGCTCGAAATGCAAGTTGCATACATAAAATTCTGAGGTGCAACACTTTAAGTTCTGCATACATTTAATACTATATATAGAGAGAAATGTGTGTGTGTGTGTTTGTTAACTCTTGCCAGCACTTTTATTTAACTAGGCTAAGCGGCTTCCGCCATAGACAAAGTTTACCAAGCCAAAATCCGCTTGACTTTTTGGCCAAGACTTTATTGCTACGTTTTTTTGTCGGCGCGCTCGTGTGTGTGTGCATGTCTGCGGGTGTGTACTTTTGTGTGTGCGTGTGTATTTATTTCTATTCTAGCTCCGCATAAAATGGGTACTTGCTTGATATTTTTCTGCTAAACGCTCAAGTTTAAAACACAGGCTACACACAATAGAAATTCTGGTAGCCATCAAAGCATCAAACAGGGCTTTATTTAACTGTTTTGGTTATGTATAAAAGTTTGAATAACAATTTGTATAGCAATGTATGTGTTTGTTCTATGTCGGCTAAAAACAGTAGGAGACTTTTCAGAAATAGAAACTGTTTGTGAAAAATTTAGAACGTAAATGTGACAGTCAAAACATATTTTTAATGCGTACTAAAAGTTAAAGTAATAATATATATATTTATATATATTATATAGCCAGGATGCAGAAAATCAAATGAAGTACAACTGATGTACGACGAATTTCATTAACAGTTTAACAGTTTGTAAAACATTTAACACAGAAGAATGTGTGCATACCTGTCTCTATTTCCCTTGTATTACCGCAAATTTTTAATCAGTACGTTGTTGGTTTTGAATATAGACCGTATAACAGTTATATATTATATATGCGCTGAGACGTGTGGCTGACAGCTTTCAAATCAATGTCCTACAGGCAACACCCAAATGTTTAAATTCTCAATTTGGTATGCCACAACAATCAAAACAGGCCACAAGAGAATAGGCATATTATATTATAATACATATTGTATATAAGTAAATGTATATATATATATATATATATATATATATATATATATATATATATATATATATATATATATATATATATATAT
>SCDS01000764.1:0-23435 GCA_004149465.1 Drosophila nigromelanica
AGGATTAAAAAACCATGATTCTAAATTTTGACCAAATTTGACAAAATTCACAAGGGGTAACATCACGTTTTTTGTCAAAATTGCGAAAATTTTAAAGTGAAAAGATTTTAATAGGGATCGATTCTATAGACTTATACGAGTTGAAAGAGGTACATTTTTCCGAAATCGGAGTACATATGATCGAGATATAGTAATTTAAAATTATTTTTAAAATGAGGGCCTGAAAAATTCCTATTATTAAGTTTGACCAAATTTAACAAAACTGGGAATTTTTAGTCTGTATCTATTTAATATATATGTATATATGCAGCTCGTTACATGCCTGAACATATAATCATTACATACAATTTAAAAAATTGAATTTAAATTTACATCTTTAATAATCCTACATCATTTACAACATTGGCTTATAGCATTTTTGATTCATCGTTGTTGTTGTTGTTATTGTATTCAAATTTAAGAGATTTGCGTTTAAGCTCCTGGGAATGTTCCCAAAAGTTGGCCAAACGCTGATCACTGTTCGAGCAGAACTCACGAAAATCCTTCAGCATTTTAAGCTGGAAAAGTTCACCATCGGCGGAATTGTTAATGGTCAGCGCCTTCCACTTTTTATTGGGTATCATGTGATTCCATGCCCAGAGGAAGCCCACCTTTTTGGGCACATTCGTGGCATTCGTGTGTCCGTAAACACAACGGGTTACGTTCGCCTCCTGGCGATTCGGTGACTCCACCTGAAATTTGTTGCTGGCGCAGCTAAAAGGAAGATAGATTAGCTAAGCTATAAATTGACAGCGATAAGGTGGACATATGTTTACCGTATAAGTGCGAACATATTCCCGGTACAATGCACGTATTGATATTCCTTGGGCAGCTACAATAAATAAGATGGGATTAGCCGGAGTTCAATCACACGGACGCAACTTACGTCTTTGTTTTGGGTTAACTTCTCCTCGAGTACGCATGGCATAAAACCAAATTTGGCTAAAATGGCCTCCTGCAGGAAGAGCATGCGATCGGCACGGCTATCCTCCGGAAATTCTATATTGAAGTATATAGTATATATAATGCTTGTTAGCGGATGAAAGAAGGTTCGTCGTGGGTGGGTGCATACCATCAAAAAGACAGGCGCCACCTGGCAAAAAGGTGACGCACAGTGGAATGAAAATGGGACCACGCAACGGATCCGACTTCTCCGTAAAAGGCTCAGCCATTGGATCAGCCGGCACCGAGACTAGCTGATAGCCACAATGATTCGCCTTGCGCATCCAGCCAGAGATCTGAAAAGAAATGCACATTAAAAAAAAGGAATAAACTAATCAAGAGCTGGCAACTACCAAATCGGAGACAATTGGGCCCGATGAGGTAACCCATTCGACGACCAGCTCAAAGGCAAATCCCGGCTGCATGACAGTGTGATGCTTCACATGACCCCACTCCATGCGGTCGCTCTTCTGATTGACATCAATCTCTAAATGTGACTTGCGGCAGACGCGCTCTGCAAGCGATTTTAGCAATTACAATAAAAGATAAAGATTTATGTGCGTCAGAATACTTACTGCTCTTACAATACGCTGTCCAGGATTGCGGAGCGGGTGTTTCACGCAGGAAATTGGGCACTTTTGTGGGCAGCGGCTCGTCGTGCCAAAGGAAGCTGCAGCCTTGGAGCTCGATCTCCAGCCACTCATTGACAAAGGCGCTGTAATCGTTGAGGGGCGGCGCGTAATCTATTTAAATTTAGATATTAAATTATATTTAGGTAGCTGATCTACACCCGTTAAAGCCCACCTTTGGCAGTCTTATCCTGCTGCTGCACGTAATAGAAGACAAAGCCGGGCACAATCGGCTGACTCCAGTCGCCAGAGGCGTGACAAATCATCCGCTCCCTGGGGAAGCGTCCACAAATGTCAGTCAAATACCAATTGGTTAGCTTATTGAAGCCATCAACTCACTTGCGCATGGCTTCCAGCACCTCCAGCGGATGGCGACCGTTGCTCAGGCGTGCTTTGAGCCACATCAGCGCATCGTAAGAGATGAAGGTGCAGGAGGGTAGCGATTGGGTAGGTGTAAAGAAGCCGACGCCAGTAACTGGATGCTTCATCGCCTCAAAGATCTCCTCCAGCGTTGCATTTGGGCTGAACTTGATGTCCACGGGAAAGCTAAAGTCAACGGAAAAAAACTGAATAACCAGCTGTGGGTGGCCAGGATATATTCAGCGTACCCATCGTCCTGATCATCGCGTGGAACGACGCCCGCTGCAGTTGCGGCGGCTGCTGTGGGCACATCCGTGCCGTGCAGAATGCGCGAAACGCGACTCGAGTCCAGCTTGGAGCGCACATTGATGCTGTGAAGGAGCGGGAGCAGGATTAGTAAAGCTAAGAAATTGTATAGGTTAGGTTATGTTAGGTTGCCGTTGCCGTGGATTGATTGTGGGAGAGTAGGAGGTGAGTGTGAGTATGTGTGTGTGTGTGTGGTAAAATTTGTGCAAATTACAAATGCAGCTCTCGCAACCAATTGTAGAAATGTGGTGAGTTTTCATGGAATACGTGTGTGTGTGTTCAAATGCCAAAATAACAATTACCGCACTCTCTCGCAATTAAAATTTAGCAATCAAATTGTATGTGTGAGTGAGCAAATGCGAAAATTACTAGTACAGCGATTTTCTCTCTCTTGCTCTCACTCGCTTACAAACCGATTGTTCAAGTGTGGGGAGTTTTTGTATGGATTGGGAATGCATTGGGGTACAACAATGATAGATACGCTGGCGTAGCACAAACCTTTGCTGTGTTGAGTTTAAAAGATTATGATTCTTTTCAGTGATTCTGGGTGTGGGTGTTTCATGCTGCTGAAAGCCAAATACCAAATTAAATAGTAATAAAAAAAAAACAAAACAAAATACAAAGTATCCGAGGCATTAAATTACAATATAAAATATAAATAATTATTATATATGTATATAGTATAACACACTACAAGCTAAGTGCACAAACAAAATATACAACATAGAAAAAACTACAAAATCAGTCACCGAATTTCTGGAGAGCGCTGCGTGGGGAGTTACAAAACAAAAAGAAAAACAAAGCTCAACTCGCAGGCGCAGTAATACACAAAAATACATGCAAATCGTTGTGAGTGTGGTGTGTATGATGAGTGTGTGTTTGTGTGTGTGTGTATTCGTTTGTATTTGGATACGATATAAAAACCTGGGTCTCTTCTCGGGCAGCCGATTGCTGCCGACGCGCTCACGAAATGGTGAATTCGTGAGTCCCTGCAGACGAGTTGAAATTGCAGACGCAGACACAGACAGAGAGAGGTTGGCGTTGATGGGGGGCGGGGCAGGCGAGACAAAAGACATTGGAGAGAAGATTAGAAAAGTGCTGGACTACAACGCAGTTTAAATAGAATTATGAAAATTATAAAGCGCGCAGAAAAACAATGTGCGCAGCAGAACAAAAAAGAACAAGATTGGTAGTTAGATTGGTAAAGTGGATAGATAACCTGGTTAAGAGGCCTGGATATAATGCTCGTACTGTGTCGTCGCTTGGTTAGGCTGTGGATGGTGGGGCTATCCTGCAAATGTACATTAAGTTAAGCGGTAAGCACTACAATAACAATTACAATTACAATCCAAGGATGTAAGTAACAACAGCGCTGTTAACTAGAAACGGAACCGGAACTTCAACTGCAACTGCAAATCGATTAACGTTCGATAACGATAACCGCATAACGCAACATTTCAAAACATAAATGCTAACCAAACAAAAACATATAAGAATGTTGCAGTCGAACATAACCGACTGCACAATACTCCGTTCACAATTAATTAATTAAGTAATTACAGAAAAAATTCGATAATTGTAAATAGGGTGTAATTTAGGCAAAATATCGATTTTCGACGTTTTTTGATTCGATTTATGAATAAAACTAAGGAAGGTATAGATTTTCAGCCAAAAGAAACTTAACATTTGATCTGATGCGGATAGGTTTTCAATTGTTTAGAAGGACAGACAGTTGGAAAAACGGACATTGCTTAAAACTAATATACCCTTTTCATTCCGAGAACAGAGTATATAAATGGAGTTGAGTAAACTATTTGGCGGCCAGCTTACGCGCGCTTTGCGGCAAATTTGTCGCTTCAATTTGCTGACATTCTCGATTAATTTGACAAACTCCTCGATTTGCTCTCGCGTATTGTCGACGCCCGAATCCGGGAAGATGTCGCAGCGCTGACAGCCGAAGCTAACGATTTTGTTGACCAAGCTCTCGCGTGGCAGCAGATACATGCGGAAACGCCAGTACTTGAGGCTCTGCAAATCCAAGAAGGAGCATATATATGAAGAGTGTTACCGGATGAAGGATCAGGGTACTCACCTCCATGAGCGGATAGTCGACATCGCCGCGTGTGCATATATATAGATCCATGTGATTCCAGCTAAAATTCTCCAGCTTCTCTGTGGTAAAATTAACGCCAGAGATCTCATAGGTCTCGTGCTGTGGCGCATGGAACCGATAGCGATAATCCACATTGATGGGCGGATACGGGTGCCTGAAGGGGAGAATCAATTAAACAGAGTAAACGAAAATCCCATTCCATATATACGGCTCACCTGGGCCTGTAGCCCGTTACGGTGATAACCGAGCCGCTCAGCGAGATCTTGTGAAAGATGCGTCCAATGGAGAGCAGATACTCCTTGTTCGTCTCGCATGGCTGCTTCACCGGCAGCACAGTCGATGTGGTGGTTGGGTTGCTGCCCGCAGCACAGCTGCCGGATCCGCCAACCGGACAGCAGCTGTTGGAGCTGTTGGGCGGCTTCTCCTCGACGACAATCAGCTGAAAACCCTGGGCCAGGCGCTGCGAGACAATCTCCTTGCACACCTCCTCCGTGGAGAGGGGCTTGCGGTAGACGGCCCGACTCGTGGCATAGTCCACATTAACGTCGTCCGGCAGCAGGGTATAGTCGGAGATGACGTAGTCGTTGTGCAGCGAACGCTTGTCCGGAAAATAGTCCGTGGTTATGGGCAGGCAGGCGGGTATCGATAGCGATTTCCAGTCGACGCCTGAAAGCGGCCAAAAGGGTGAGTTGGGCAACAAGGAAAGCAGCGTGCAGTGGGGAGCAGAGGGTGTCAAGAGGGTACGCAAATAGAAAAAGCCAACGCCGATACGAGATACGGTAAGTACAGTATAAGTATATATATATATATATATAATAGTTCTAATTGTATTGGTATATATAGTTACACAATTTTAAAAATCGCTTAAGCTTATATTTAAGACCAGTTTCTCCAAGTGTAAACGAAAATTAAGACCAGCTTGAAATGTTTTTAGTTTAATTTAATTTGTAGGATTTGTGGTCAACAATTATTTAGGCGGGTGCGTGCGTGCAATGTAGTGGGCGTGGCTGAGAAGCATGCGAACATTACAAAAATTAACAAAAACGCTGCTAAAAAACGGATGTTTCCACATGCGTCGTGAGGATACCACATCCAAAAAGAAAAGCCACCTCGGTAAATTGTGGATAGATGTGCATGGATATTATATTATATATTATGGATCCGAAATGCTGCAGGATAGCTAACTACATGTGTGTGTTGTGGAGCGTGGCGAGCGGGGAAGGTGGGTTAATGTCAAGCACTAATTCTATGCTGTTGCAATGAAATGTTGTCGGTGGAAACGTCGCATTTTCTCTTATGTTATGTGTACAACTATAAATCTGATTGTTCAATCAATTTTGTATAATTATATGTTATGTTTATGCTGTAAATCGGACAGACAATAGAGTGTAAATTAAAGCAGCTAATTTTAACAATTAAGTTGCGAGTTACAATCGTGGAAACAGCATTTTCTAAATTTCGAAAATTTTACAAGCCCTTTTTTTTCTACACAAAAAATTGTAACAATTAATTTGTATACTTAAATTCAACAGATCAAGTTTTAAAAATAGAAAATTAATTAATATATATTTACAAAATGGGAATAGAAAATTAAAAACATTTGAGAATATTTAAATGTCTGTAAGTTCCCATTTCGAAAAGACCCCTTTATCGGAAATACTAACTTTAATTTAAAAATAAAATAAAATATATGTTTAAAAAAATGCAATTCCTAAATGCAGTTAGGATGTATTTTTCTGATATTTTAAATTTTTCTTAAAACCTAATACGAAACTCATTTCCTAATCATATAAAAAGTATCGATAACATCAACGGTTATCGATAAAAAATCAACAAACTTGGTTTTAATGCGATAACTAGTTATCGATAAATAAAAACTAAAAATAAACAAGCTAACCTTAAGTTCGTTCTCTTCAAATTTAAGTATGTTTTCTATTAGTTTTGTATTTACCATACATACATGTTTCTATATAATTGGTTAAATGCGATAACAGATACAATAAAACATCACTACGTAGTGCTGCAGTCAAAATTATGTGCAAATTCTACGCTATTTAACAAATTCAAACTACATTTTTCTACAATAACTACAGTGTATGTGAGATATATGTGTGTGTGTGTGCGTGTGTGCATGTGTTGGGATGCATTGCTTTGTACAAAAATTGTGATTATTTTTTGCCAAACCTATGATGATCTTTCCTTTGCCGACCGCCTCTGTTGTGGCCTCAAGCGATGAGCTTCCATAATTATAATGTTCACTTTCGACAATCGGCTTCATATGTTTGCCCGTCGCATTCCCAAAATTTAGCGCATTCCCATTTTCTAAATGTGTGTACCGTTAGGCGATTTGTCGATAGTTTCGATTGTTGTTATGGTGAATTTCGATTTTGAGGTTACGTTTATTTGATTTATTATTATTTTTTTATCCAATTGGGGGTTTTTTTTTTGTTTTGTTGACGTTGTTTGGTGGAGAGTAGCGGGATTTGTGAATTGGCCATTAAATACATATACATATATATATATATTGTTATTAGAAATCGTCGATAATAATACGATATATTAAATGTGTTACGAATATAAAATGAGAGATATCCAAAATACATAAGTTAATTGGTGGAGTGTTTTTTTTTTTTCAAATATACTCGAAATGCCTTAAAAAACAGAAAAATGCGGTTAGTATTACAGCTACAGATTACAGGAGGAACTCCAAGAGAAATACGATCAGGCTGCAGATCAGCCCCATCAGGTAAGCATAGAACAGGGACGAGAGCAGATTGAGCGCCAAGGGACGCACCTCGTGCATCCGCTCAAAGTGCTCGATGCTGGCAAAATCTCGGACCAAGCCCAGCTGCTTGGCCCGCCGGTAATAGAGGCTGCGCCACTTCTCCGGCAGACCCGCCTCCTGGGCGTGCAGCTCGAAGCGATGCAGCGGATCCCGGAAATGGGAGCCGACGCGCAGCTGAAACTGATTGGGAAATGTGCCGTAGCACAGATCCGACAGCCAGAAGCGCTTGTGCTTCAGATACCGTTGCTGCAGGCTCAGAAAGCGCCAGCGGAGCGTGCTTATCGGATAAATGTAGCCAGCGCTCATCTCCACGCGCTGATCATAGAAATCCCGTTCGTTGGTAATCGCAAACTGGCGGCGAAATTGCGTGGCGTGTCCGAAGGATGCGATTATGGTGTCCATGTCGCCGGGCAGCACCAAGATGCCATACGGCAGACGAAAGAGCTCCTGGAGCGTTATCCTTGGCCTCGGGCTGAGCGAGACCGTCAGCGAGGATGTCAGCTTGGTGGAGTATTGCTGGACAATGATGAAGCTGCTGAAGACGAAGGCCGTGCTGATCACCAGACTGCACGGAAACCGGGGAAAGTAGTAGTATTTCTGCAGTTCAGCGTGGCTGCTGCGATGGCAGCCGGGAACGCCGAGCAGTGAGCACAGCCGCAGGATGGGATGTTCGGGTGTCAGGCGACGCGCCACATAACGGAACAGCAACGCGACGGGCACCAGCAGCAGCAGGCCCACCCACACGGACGGCTTGAACGGCAGGATGACGTAGAGACTGAGCGGAAAGGATTCGCCAAGCGGGAGCATAAAACAACGCGGCACCACCGCATACGGATAGGAGTAGTCGACGCGCGTGGAGCGCTGCAGCGTCGTAAACTGATGCGGACTGAACTCGACGTTCTGTTCGGCCAGCAGCTGCAGCAGCGCGTGCATATTGATGTTGTTGGACCCGTTGACGAGCAGCGGATACAGCTCCAGGCTGGCGTTCAGGTGACGCATCAGTTCGCGTATCAAAGTGCCGCCGGCGCCGTCCAATTGCAGCTGCTGCGGCTGCTGCTGCTGCTGGGGATGATCAGTGTCCAGGCGGCGATACCAAAACGTGGACGGGACATCCATTTGAACGGGCACGCGCACCTTGTAGCCCATAAAATCCGCTCGATTGGGCTGTGGAAAGAGCGTGCGTACATCGTGATTGGGTTTCAATTGGAGCACACGCAGCTTGGGATACGGATCCATGTGGTAGAGATGCTGCTGGGCGACCATGACCAAGGTGGAGCGGAAACCCTGCAGCCACAGGTACTCGAAGAAGGGCGCGAGTTCGGCACGCTGCAGCAGGAAGAGGGTCTTGCAGTAGCGACGATCACGTGCCCGCTCCGCCTGCAGCCGTATGATGACATCCGCCGGATCTCTGGCCAAGATCACAAACAACGTTTGCTCATTCATCACAGTGCTCAATTGGCCAACTGAACTTTCCGTCGAGATGATTTTGGGCAGCATTTGAAAATGATTGTGCTCCAAGTGCAGCGCACGATGCAGTGCATCCACAAATCCCACGGCCGTGGCGCCACTGCTGTGCATTATGCTGATGGCCTCCAGTTGATGGACGCGTCCAATGCGATCCAGAAACTGCGCCACTTGCGTGCCATTCTCGGGCAGCTGCAGCTGCAGCAGCAGCAGCAAGTACAGATGCAACATGCTGCCAGAACGGCAAACCCAATGCGACTGCAATCGCGTTGGCAATCGCCATTTAATAACCCGCCCGCTCGATAAGATCGCGCCAACAAATCCCAGACTGATGTCAATTAGTAGCTAAATACAAAATCGAGTTGAGCGAACATACCCGTGGTAATTGCCGGCGTCCACTCCTGCTCCCCAGTGGCGCCCCAGAGAAATGACTTCGCCTGCGTGGCCGTCAAATTGGGCACGTTGGCGGGGGGCGCGGTGTTCAGCAGCGAATTGTTGCGTCGCTTGAAAACTGTCGAATGAAATTGAAAATTAGTTCAGCTTTTATTTTGTGATTTTTTTTTGGTGCTCACAATCAGCTTTCTCCTCGCCCAGGTTAAAGTTCTGTGAGCTGAACGATCGAACGGAGTGAGTGGAAACCTGATCGTACTGATCATAGTCCTGATCATTATTGTTATTGTTGTTGTTGGTGTTGGAGTGCTGCAACTGGCGACTGCTGTTGACGACGGGCGTCGCCTTGGCGGGCACCGCTTGATAATGATGCTGCTGGATGAGCACGCCCGTCGGTCCCTTGGGAAAGATGTGCGTCCAGCGGCGTCGATTCGAGGTCAGCTTAATGGTCACATGCGACGGATCAAACGGATTGATCAGCGCCCGACCCGGACGCACAATCGGCGCTATGCTGACAATGGCGCGTCGCGCATTCTTCTCCGAGGCCAGCGACTCGGACAAGTTGGTGGCGTCCGTCAGCGTGGCCAGCATGCCGGAGGTGCCGTGATGT
Source organism: Drosophila nigromelanica (assembly GCA_004149465.1). Taxonomy (NCBI): domain Eukaryota; kingdom Metazoa; phylum Arthropoda; class Insecta; order Diptera; family Drosophilidae; genus Drosophila; species Drosophila nigromelanica. The sequence goes on from SCDS01000764.1 coordinate 9,639, forward strand.
ATGTCCGGATCGGACATCTTACGTCGCAGACTCGGTATCTTGGTCGGCGTCAGGTTCTCCCAGTCATTGTTCCGATACGCATATGTCTCAAAACTGGGCACCGATGTCTTCTTCGCACGCACCACGCGCTGCAGGGAACTGGAAAAATAATATATATAAATAAAATATATATAAATATAATATATATAAATATAATATATATAAATAAATAGAGCTATCTTAATTGATTTAAACAATGTTTCTTTTATAACTTACTTATTGGCCTTAAATCAAATAAATCAAATTTTGGTTGATTTGGAAAATTTTGATTTCGATCTGCTAGATCAACAGACGGTCCTAAAGACAGAAAAGTTTCACGCAACAATTTTTCATCCTTTTTCGATTTTGCAGGCGGACTTTACAAAATTCTAAAACTACCATTTTTTTCCAAAAAAATCAAAATTTTTTTTTCAAAAATGCAATGATTTTAATTGTAGAATCGATCTAAATGAAAAAAATATGAGCAGAAAGCCATCAAACATGAAAATCGGCTCAGTATTGACAAATTTGTGGGTGTTTGAAATATGGGACCTACGGGTCCGAGAACTTCACATGTCAAAATTTTTGTCAATTTTGGCATGATTTTTGACCAAAAGTTTGATCACCTCAAAATCGGTTTAAATGTTTTTTTTTAATACTGATTATGACAAATACAATCGATTAAAAACAGAAATGTGCAATTTTAAATTTTGAAAACATTTTTTTTCAGAAATGAGTAGACACATGTTTTTTTTTCCAAAAAAAATCAACAATTTTTTTTTTCAAAAATGTATCAATTTTAAATGCAGATTAAATTTAGAGGGCAAATCTTGACCAAAATGTCATCAAACATAAAAATCGGCTAAGTTTTGACAAATTTATGTGAGTTTGAAAATTTTTAATTTTGAAGAAAAAATTTTTCGAAAATGGGTAAAGGGGGGGGGGGGCCTTGCATTTAAAAAAAAATCAAAAAATTTTTTTTTCAAAAATGCACTGTTTTGAATGTAGAATCGATCTGAATGAAAGATTATTCACCATTATTCGGCTTGGGCATCAAATTTTCTAAAATACCGTCTCAGTAATCAGCTACGCCCTAAGACGAAACTACTCTCAAAATTTCAGCTTTAAAGCTCTTTTGGTTTAGGTCCTGCGTTGATTTATATATATATGCATATATATAGATGTGGACTCACCAGGTGCTCTGCGCGGGCAGTGGCTGAAAGATTTCCTCGTCGTATGCATCGTAGTCGAAGAGGGAGTTGTGTTTATACTCCGACTGATTGCAGCTGAGAAAGTTGCGTTCGCTCTCCTCCACATCGGTCTCGTCCACAAAGGACAAAAGCGGCAGCTTGATGCGCGGTATGAAACTGGAGTAGGCAATCTTCTTGTTGGTCGAGTAGAAGCTCAGGTTGATCCAATGGGGCAGAGAGTAGTCATCGGCGGAGGTGAGCGTGGTGTCCTTGTTGTGGAACTTGAGCAGCGGCACCGCATGCAACGGCTGCTCGCCGACGCAGACCAGATCGCTGCCGACGCCATTGTCAATGATGCGCTGCTTGGTGATGTTGGTCAGCTCCCTGTCCACCGAAAAGACGCCCACGCCGGGCGTTATCACCACCGACAGCTGGCCGGTGCGATCAAATGTGCGATCCAGATAGTGCTTCTCAAACGTGTTCAACGATATGTTCAGCACCTCCAGGAAGTTGCCCTGCGTGGCCGTCGAGTTGGTCGCCAGCGGTATGCGCATATTCTGACGCTCGTGATAGCGCAGCACCGTCGCCTGGTAGGAGGTGAACAGCTTGCGCAGCTGCGCCAGCACCGTGCACCAATCATCGTTCCGTTCGTTTTGTATGGCCACACGGTAGAAGTCCTCGTAGTAACGACCTTTGTAGTCCTGCTGCAGGCAGTCACGCATATGGGCGGGAAACTCATCCAGGCTCTTGGCCGCGTAGAAGGTGCGCGAGAAGAGCACAATGGTCACCTCGTGATTGCAGCCCAGCTTCTTCCACTTCTGAAAGAGCTCGGTGAGAAAGCCATTGACCGCCTTCTCAAAATACAAATCGCCGTGTATATCAAAGTCCCACATTTCCGAGGACATTTGCAGAAACAGATACACCATCGATGTGCTGCTGCGAAACACGATTTTCGTGTCATCGGTGATAACGCCACTGGCCACGCGTTCGCCCTGCGACCACATCTCGTACACCTGGCAGCGTATCTGCATGTCGTTGTAGTCAATCTTCTTGTTCGCATACACACAGGTGTTTGTCTAACCAACAAAAAGGAAATGTGATTGATTATTTCGACTAGTTTGTTGCTGGTGCTACTCACCAGATATGTCTTCAGTCGCCACATTTCGGAACGGCCCATGTACTGATCCTTGAAGGTAATCTCAATGGAGTCGAGCGCAACGTCCGCGGGATTCACAATGTTCATCACGACGTTGGAATAGGAGCGCATCTTGAACGCTGTGGCGATGCACGATTCGATGCTTATCACATTGCGGCCCGTTTTGCTCTGTTCGTTCAGCTCGGTTATCTGCAGCAGCAGATGTGTACCGTTCTCGTCCTCGGGCGCATAGATCTCCACCACATCGCCGACCTTGGCGGTCGGATGATCCTGTGGATTCAACACCAAATCGGCATCTGCAAAACCATACGCAAAAACATGTAAATAGCTGTAATTTGTTTATTTTTCGTATTGTCGGGCTCACCGTATGACTTGTTGCAGCCCCTTGTGTGCGTATTTAATTTGTAGAACTTCATTTTGTTTGGTTTTTCTTTAATTTTAAGGCTCCATTTGCGCTGAAAAAGTTTTTCGCTGTGCTTCTTGCTTGTTTTTTTGGGTTTTGTTGTGTTGCGTTTCGCAGCCGAGTGTTGACTAACGTCGCGTTTCGCGCAACAGCTGACGCCAGCTCGTTAGTGATGTGCGATGCACTCACGACATCGGCTCGAGCAGACTGCGTAATTGAAAACTTTAAACGAAGGCTGCATAAAACGAGCATGAACCGGATGCTAAAGATAAGATACCGTTGCATACAAATGTTAACAATATATTAAGAGCATAGGACGGATATGGCCACACTTAATTGTTAAGTATGGTTCTGATGTCCTAAAATTTGTTTCCATATGAAATGCATTACAAATCACGAGGGAAAGTTATAATACCCGCTGCGAATGTATAAAACAAGCAAACATTATCGTAACCAGAAACGTCGTAATGACCTTTGCCCCCATTTTCTTGTGATTACATATGCATTGCTAGGAGTTCCTCTTTTTTTTTGCTATAATAAATGACATAATAAAAATCACATTTTAATTGTTTTTAATTTCAATGAATATTTGTTTATTAGATCGCAATATCAGTGAGTACATTTGACTAACAGTTTGTCAGACAGTTGCCTGGATAAATCCTCAGTTCAATAATTGCAAAGCGTTTGCATTTTAACTTCCCCCCCGTCAACTTTAACCTGGGTTGAGGGGGAGGTGTGTTATGTATGTATGTGTGTGTTATGTATGTATGTGTGTATTGTATGTCGCATTAATTTGTTTTCTTTTTTTATATTAATTATTATTGATTAGAACTCGTAATCGTTGCCATTGACGACAACGATCTTTTCGGCTGATTATTTTCGTTTTGAAAGCGCTTCTACTTATACATAATATATATATATATATATATAGTTCAAGGCATTGCATTCGCTTAAGATGTTTGCGCTCTGCTTTGGACTTTGATTACTTTCAGTTAGTGTTTTTTTTTATGTAGGGTATGAGTGGGCGTGGTCGCGGGCGTAACTAACAATTGAAGGTGTCTCGTCTCACAATCTAAATCTCAACATGCAGCTTAAACATAGTCAAAACGTACCGAACAAACTCACTCCTAAGAACTAAACGAGTACAGGCTACAATTAATTACATTTAAAAACTAGGCATGAGGACGACTTGGTTCACATGGCCACAGTGGCTAGCACCACAGTTATATCGTCCGGTTTGCCGCCGCGCGCTTGGATATTGTTGCGACGCGCGCTGATGGCAAACGGGGACAGAAATTCGCTGTTCAGGGACAGGGTGCGGGCCATCAGGGCCAGTGTGTTGGCCGTCATTTGCAGCTTGACGGGATCACGCTCGCCCTCGACGTCGCGCAGCACCTGCAGCATTAGATCTTCGGGCACATTATCGAAGACACCGTCGGTGGCGATCAGTATGACATCGCCCTCCTTGACGGGAAAGCTCATTGTGTCCGCCGATTCGGGACTGTCGCTGAGCACATTGGGCCCATGGCCGGGCGGCGGCAGTGATAGCTGGAAGGGCGTATTGAAATAGTGTTGCTGCTCCTCCGACTTGTGCACAATCTCGCCCTCGCGCACCACAATGAAACCGCTATCGCCAATGTTGGCTGTGTGCACCGTGCTCGTCTCCCGATTCAGGATGAGCACGCACGCCGTGCTGCTGCCCAGAATGGGCTTCTTCTGCTCCATCAGCTCACAGTAGCTGTAGGCAAGCAGGTTGACGGGTCGTTGCGGGTTAAAGTGGGTGCAGCGCACCAGACGCTCGCAAGTGCGCATCAGAAACGATGAAAACTCGCCCGGATCGATGCCGTAGCTGCGCCAGCCACCGACGCCGTCGGCCACGCCCATTACGTCCGCCTGTTCGGTGGACGCCTTGAACCAGGAGTCCTCGCCATACTTGCCAGGCTTATATTTGTGTCGCAGATTATCCTTGGCAAAGCCACAGACCACCGAAACGAACCGGGGCCGAGATCGATTTTGTCCTGGCTTGGCAGCGCTAGCAGCTCCCTTGGCGGTGGAGCCCGACGCGGAGTCGAGCAGCGTTGAAAAGCTGCTGCGCAGCGCCCGCGATATGAGACGCGACGTCCAATTTAGCGAATGCATCTTCGCAACGGAAAATACTTTGGAAAACGCGTGCTCGCAATTATCGAAAATACTCGTTGTTCGCACACATATAGAAATCGATCGATTTAACGCACAATGTAGGTGGATTCGTTGGCATACACAACCGCTTCTAACCAGTTGCAAGCCACAAATTTAGCAAAATTTACGTCCCAATTAAGTAAAAAATACAACTACGACAGAGAGTTATGTGATACACTTTTTTCCATACGTCAAAGTCACACATACGTCACGACGCACAGGGTTGTTATTTAACAGTCACATTTGCTGCACTGTTATTAACAGCGTTTCTCGGTTCTTGCTTTAGCAAACTAATTATAAAGATAAATGCACTGCAATTTGCTGTGAATTTGTGTTAACTAGTGTTTAAAAACACAAATATGTAGTTTGATAGAGTAGCTTGGAAGATAAATGACTTGAAAGTAACCAAATTCAACTACCGCAAAGTATGCAATAAAGGGAGAACTGTTAATAACTTGCTTCCTGAATACGCTGTTTTTTTCCATACGTCAAAGTCACATGGGCTAGATCTGTCAATAAATGCTTCGCACTGATATTATCGATATTTAATCGTCAATATATCGTTAACAGGTACATTGGCCATATTTTCAAATTGAAAATGTAAGAAAAATGCAAATCATTATTTTGTTTCTTTTCTACTATCAATAGATAACAATTAATCTACATTTAGCTTTCTAAATGAGCCCTCCGTACCGTAGAGGCTATCAAAGTCAATCGGATTACCTGCCCGCAGTTTTTCGTCAGTGCCAAACTGGGCATTCTCCTTGAAGAAATCTCTATACTGATCAAACTTTTTGTCCCACTCCGCCACGCTCTCTGCAATGGAGCCATTCTCGCCACCATATTCCTTGGGCAAGTATTTCAATGGCAAGCGTTCCGTTAGCGAATCAATTTTGCTGTGAACATAGAGTCTCTCCTGCTGCTTCTTCGAGAGCATGGGCTTGATCATGTTGAAGATAGCCTCGAAGCCGGGAATCGTGTTCACAAAATGCTGCGCCTTTGGCCGCAAGGGAAACGCCTCCTCATTGAAGGAGGTCATCTTCTTCGCCAGTCCCGGTGTCATTTGGAACAAGTGCGCTGCCGTTGCTTCCTTCATGTCCATGACAAAAACAACGCCATTAATTATGGCGTGATCATCTTCCATGAGTGTGATCTCGTTCATGGCCATACCGACACGCATTACTTCGGTTAAGCTGTATTTATCGGTGGGCGCTACACCCATCCTATAGATGCCCACGCGTGCTCCATTCAGTTCGTTTGGCAGGAAGACTATTGGTCTGTTTACGATGTTCTAAAGATTAGCAGGTGACCTTCGAATCGGGTTATCTTTCCCTTACCCCAATTTCTGGATTTCGCGAAATTTGGTATCGTCCACGTCAGTGACAGTGAAGAGCTCCGGGTATTTGGTGCGCAACGTGTAGAATTTATCCAACTTTGATTTGGTTTTCTCGAGACTGTACTTGCAACCACGCAAAAAGCCAACCAGGAATTGATCATCTGTGCGTGGATTGAGATGCGGCTGCTGCCGGATCCAAGTCTTCAATGCGTCCAGGTCAGCCTCAATACGATCGGGATCCTCGTTCAGGCGCTCCTTGGCCACTGCCTGCAGCTCCGCAGAGATTGCGCGTATTTGGGGTGCCATTGGTATTATCAAGAACGCTTGTTTCTTCCACGACGTTAGACTAATGGCCTACGACTATTTATAAGTACGTTCGCAGGCGCTCTAAGTTATGGCTGATTTGATTATGCCCGTTTATCAATTTGTGATAACATTAATTGTGCTCTATAAACCCAATAAAGGCAAGCATTGTGGACTCTCCTGATAAACTAAATATTTCATCAACGAACTGAGGCAGTTCATAATGCACAAGAATTCATCGGACAATGTTTAACAATTCATTATGTATTTAAAGTTTGTTTTTGTTGTTAGTCTACTTCTGGAAGGGATAATAATCTAATCCCGAGTTGTAATTATATTTGGGCTTCTGTTTCCTTTTGGCTATCTCGATTAGCTCCTGCACATCCTTGCGGTAGGCCGGCGGCAGCATTTCTTCGTGCAGCGTGCACTTGTACTCAGCCGGCTCGTCCACCCTGAAGATGTTTCGGCGTATGATGTCGATGTCGCGGCCGAACTCCTCCTTGAGATCCGATATCTTTGTGGGCGCCGTATCGAACGTGATGGTAAAGTGGGTTCCTTCCCGGTGTACTACGCCGTGCTCACTCACCTTGTGGGGCAGTGCACGTGTACCGAGGCTTTCCAACTTGCGTATGACGCCGCCTTTATCGAAGATGGCCTCAGCTGTTCGCCTGATGACCGAAATCAATTCCGGCTAAAACAAAACGCACATTTTTGTATTTACTTTACATAACTGCTGCAACATTTTTGTACGCACCCGGGGAAGTTGCCGCAGCACTAGCGCCAGTTCATAGGAAGGCATTTTAACGACTTATGACTAAAATTAAGGCGTTTCTTATACAGTTTTCGCTTTTGAGTGTTATTAAGAGATTAAAAACAGAAATTGTTATAAAAAAGTACAAATTTGTTTTGGTTAATGCGAGCAGAGTGACCGACTCCAATAACGAAAAATATACTCAATTCTATCCAACAGCTGTTTCAAAAATGCAGCATAATTTTCAGCTGCGCACTGAATTACTGAAATTATAATTAAATTTTAGCTTCATCAGTTTTTTTTTTATAATGAATGACAAACAAATTATAATTAAAAAATACAGAAAGAAAAACATAATTGAAATCAAGTTGCTTACAAATAAATACACAAAACAGTAGATATAGATTTAAACTTTAAAAGTAACGGGCACATTGATACGTTCATTTTCCATAGACACCTCGACAAGCAGCTGGGCTTGTTTTTTAAGTATTTCACGCCTTGGTGTGCGCAATGGCCGCACCACAACCTCCACTTGGCCGCCGTCGGGCGCCACATAACAGTCGCTTGGTGAAATGTGCAGCACATCTGCCTCACTGCAATTTAGCTCGATATATTGGCGAGAGCGGAAGTTGTTCTTGATGTAAAGCTTAACGCCGTCTATGGCATTGCCGCCGCTGGTCAGGTCCAGCTCAATTGAATCCGGCTGCACCGACCAGTTGCGCTCCAGCGTCAACTGCTGCTCAATGGCAGAGGTGGTGTCTGCCTCGTGCAGCTCGTCCACGGGCTCCAGCATGTTGCTGGGCGTCGGCGAGTTGGCGGCGCAGACGGTGCGAAAGAGCACGGTCTCCTCGGCATCCGGCAGGCACAGATGTGATGTTTCAGCGGACTCATCGAAGTCACGATTCAGCGTTAGGGCCACATCAATGATGCGCACCACCGTCACCAGATCGAGTATAAACTCGGGCGGCTCGTTTAACATGGGGATGCTCCGTATGGGTTGCTCACCCGGAAAACTGCACAGAATGTTGTCCAGCATTGACGAGGTCAGCTGCTCCCGCTGCTCGACGGTCATGCGCTGCACGAGGGCGCGCATGCGCTGCCTGTTGGGCTCATCGCCGCAAAACAGACGCATATTCGCCAATGTCAGCACCTGGGACTGCTTCTTCAGTATGTTCTTGATATCCTCGCGATTGGGTCGAAATATGATTTGCACCACAGCCTCACTGTGCGGCGGCAGGATAATCTTGCTGGGACGCACCTCGAAGGCGGCATTCAGACGCGGCTTCAGAAACACCGTCGAGTCAACTGCGATGCCCGCAAAGGCTGTCAGCGGTCCCTTGTTGTAGAACTTGAAGCTGGCAGTCAGCGGGCCCGAGGCCAGCTCGCATACATTGCCGACGGTTAGGAAACTGGCGCCCACCGGTCCCTTGAGTAGTCCCTGTATAGTAATGGAGGCATTGCCACCGAAGCCATACAGCGGTATCTCCAATCCCGGCTGCTGGCAGTTGTTGGCACCAAAGGGCGCGTAGAAGGAGAGCGCTCCGATGGCTGCACCGCTGACCGTCGGACAGAAATTGATGCCAATGCTGCGGCATTCCATGGACTGCAAAGTAATCGAGTTGCTGTCACCGTTCACCAGCTGAAAGCCGGGTCCCTGGATGCACATGCGCACCACCAGACGCTTGTCGGACGTGTTCTTGATCTGCATGGATTTGCGGACATCGGTGCGCAGCTTGGTGCTGCCCCAGCACAGGCTCGTGTGGGTCACTTTAAGGGGCAGCAGTTTTCCATCGCGATGACTGAACTCGCTGGAGTTGGAGCAGCGCGATATGCTGCGCGGCGCCGCACACAATTGAGTGCCATTGCCAGCTTTGCGCAGTGCATTGAAACCACTTGTGGAGCTCGCCTCGCTGGCAGCCGGCGATGTGTTGGCCCTGTGCGCCGCTCCAGAGCCGATAAGCAGCTGGCGACGCTCCGAGCTGGTCGTGCTGTCCAGCAGCGGCGAGGACAGACAGCTGCGCGGCGACGATAGCGGGGACACATGCCGCAAATTGGTGACCGAAACGCTTTGGGCCAGGTTGGGAGAGACGGCAAAATCACATTCGGTGGATGACGGCACCGCATCGCAGCCATCCAGACGCGTGGAACAGAACGAGTTTTGATTGCGAACAGCGGGAACACTTAGGCTGTGTTTGGTTTTGTTAACCGGTGTTTTATCTTCATCTTCATCCACATCCTCATCGGTGGTGGGCAGTGGCTGGAGTCCATCACTGCTCGTTGGACTTGCATTTTTCTGATAATTTGGAGATTTTTTGTGTCGCACACGTCGTCCGGGCGACTTCACCGGTGTCGAGGGCCATTCATCGATGTCGGCATCGTGATCCTCGCTAGCCGTCACCTGGATATTGGGCTGGCTTGGTATGTAGTCCGCCAGCGGACTCAGCGGCTGGCGGCTCGTTGTTGACGCCATGCTAAGCTGCAGCTGCTTAAAGTCCGATGTGTTCAACAGCGAGTCCGTGAAGCTCATTGTGTCCGTCAACTTAGATCGGGACTTGGATTTGCAAAGGGTATCATCGCCGGGCTCGTTCTCTTTGTCTTCTTCGTCGTGGTCATAATAGCCACGGGCACGCAACCGATTGACCACATCGCCCACAGAGGTGTCCGAATTCATGTCCAGGTTGCCTGTGAAATAAAAATGCCCAATCAATATACAGATCTTAAATATATATGGCTAACGTACGTAGGGCTTCATCTATGGCTGAGAGGCTGAGTAGCTCGGAGCTGGTTGGCGGCTTCTTCTTTGTTTCCGCCTGCAGTGCCTTGTTGAACTTATCCTGTTGCATCTTCTTCATGAGATTGCGCTCCAGCTTGGCGCTTTCGATCTTCGTATAGGTTTTGTTATCGATTTGTGGCGTTTTCTCGCCGGCGCTGCTTACCGTTGTGTTGTGGTGCTCCACCAGAGCGTCGCCTGGTTGCATCTTGTCGCGACTTTCTCTGCCCACAATCAACGAAATGTTCTCCGAGCGCATCTGAAAGTAGTTGCCCAACGAAAAGTCGGGATCTCCCGCAATAACAGAGCTGCAAGATGAGATTGCTTTTAATCCTTTTCTTATTAAATATGAAGCAAATGAAATTTACAACTTACTTGGACACTGAGGTCTCAATTTCTGGCGTTTGTGGTGGCGCCGCAATCTTTTGCAATGCCTGTTTGCTCAGCGTGGCCGCTGGCACGGCGGCAAATTCCTGCGCCCACGATATCTCTCCCATCACCAGCTTCGACTGCATCAACTCGGCCGGGGCAAAGCTTTCGTCGAAGCCCTGGCCAGCGGCAGAACCAAACGAAATGCCCGAGCCGCCATTAAGGCTGGAGTTGCTCAGATCCGCGGTGCGGGGCAAGCTGCGCGAGCAATTGAAAGAATCGCTGAAACTGCTGCTGCTTGTATCCGCAATGCTCGGCGCGTTCTCCAGCCGCTTGGCGAATTGCACACGAGCCTTCTCCACGAAGGAGGACTTCAGGATGTCTGCCACAGAGATATTGCTGCTCGGCTTGGATGCCAAAGATTCGGTTTTGCTGGTTTTGCAGAGTGTTGAGCGGCCCGTTATCTCAGCTGGTTCGAAGAATATGTTTGTGCCAGTTGGCGCAGGAGTTGCCATCAAAACGGAGCCGCTTGAGTTGAGGTCAATGGTCTCCTCAGTGATCAGATCGGATATGTTTGTGCCGTTGCCGCTGGATGCGATACTGACTACAAATACAGAGTATTGAGTACACCTTGCTATATAAATTGAAGCTCACTTACGCTTGGGCTTGTCGCCAACTGAAGCGGCACCATTGCGCTGCTGAGATGCATAACTGGAGCGTGGACGCGGCTTCTCCAGCGTCTCCAGCGCCTTAAGTCGACCCGCCTGAAATGCCAAAGCGAGCCTTTTTTTGTTTGTGAACCCAGCCAACTATTATTCATTCGCTTACCTTGAGACGCTCGTGTACGTTTGAGTTTTCCCTGCTTCCATTGCCACTGCCATTCTTGCTCAAACTGGACATATCCCCAAAAACTGTGCACAGACCAACGTTAATTACATTTAAAACAAAAACAACATTTAATAACGCAAGTTTTAGTACCAAGGAGGTTTTCCATGCTGAGTATGCCCAATGAATTTTGGTCTCTTTGACTGCTGCTGCTACGGTTCCTATCAATTTTATCCATTGCGAACAACTAACAACAAAAAAACAATGAACGCAGAAAATAAACAATTTTGCAAAAGGAAAACGCGCGTCGTTGGCGTTCAAAATGGTGTTCGTGACTCACGATGCAGCTGGGCTGAAAACTGGGCACACTTGCCGATTTTTATTTTTCTATTTATCGATATTATCAAGGTAATATCGTTGTTGTGTTGAAATACTTTTTTTTAAAACTGTCAAACTACTTAACAAAGTAGACATTTTAAAAATATACATAGGGCAACAAAACACATTTTGTGGTAAGTGAATATTGTTAAGCTCAAGTAAAAATTCATCTTTAAATCAAATTTATTGTAGCCCTGCCTGTCTCAAAACGTGGTGCCGGTGTGTGCTCTTCAACCCTAACCCACCACACTTTTTCGCAAAATCGCCCAAACTCGTTTCGGGCTCGTGCTTCGGCGGCATACAAAATACGTGCTCCTTGATTCTGCTGTTCGCGAGGCCAATTGATTTAAACAACAGCATTATAAAATGGAGAGTGTTCTGGAAAATATCATTGCCGGTTTATTGTGTACGGACACCGAACGCATTCGTCAGGTAAGCGCGACCGGCTTTCAAATTGTGCACAAAGGAGCGATTCCTTTTTTTCAATCAGAGCAGAAAGCGCCGACGCCTTTAAATGGCGACAGTGTCAGCAAAAGTCTCCATTTTGGCTTTGCACGTGTGTTTAAAATAAACGGTCTATAGTTTTCTGCACAATATCAATAATTTGTTCATATGTATAAATAAAATAGATATGTGTAGGTAAATGTGTCGTTATTCGCATGTGCACATCTTTGCGGCACACATTCCTTTATAGACACACACACACACATGAACATATGCATACATAGCTATACATGTATTTTTATACCCTACATGTTTTAGTATTTTAATTTTGTCATAAAATGTGTAACGACTAGAATGAGTCGTCTTTGGTATATAAATACTCAATCATATTTAGCACCACAATATATATGCATATAGCTACCATAGAAATGATCGGTCGAAATTATGAAAAATAAAAGTTAATTATCAATGAAATTAAATTATTATACTATATTATTTAAATATGTAGAGTAATATTTAGTTGCAATTTGTCAAAACTAAAATTTTGGTGTGCGAAGTTAATAGATTTATAGCGCACATTTTCCATATGACTGCAAGAGTATTTGATCTTCGCCATCCCAAAAAAACGACATTTTTCGATTATGTGTATGGCTCGGTAATTCAAAGCACGTTGTTGGCACACACACACGCGCGCACACCCACCACACAAATACACACACACATATGCACATATTTGCCGGCTATTTAATTAATTCATGTGGCAATTCATTTATGTATGATCTATTATATTCTTGTTGCTAGGCCACCAATGAGCTGGGCAAGGCTTACGAGAATCCGGAAACTCTGCCGACACTATGCCAGATCGTTGTATCGCAGCGCGAGCCGCAAGTGCGTCAATTTGCCGCTGTGCTGCTGAACAAGCGTCTCCAGAAGCTCCGCAACTGGCAGATGGTGCCCGCCGAGCAGAAGGAAAGGTGAGCCAAACCACAAATTTGCAGACTTTTCTCTTCGATTACTTAGTTGGAATTGCCCAACTTTTGCAGCATCAAGACGGGCATGCTGCAAGCACTGATTGCGGAAAAGGAGAAATCGGTGAAAAATGCGATTGCGCAGTTCATTGGTTCGTTGGTGCGTCACGAGGAGGAGAAGAAGGACTCGTGGCTAGCGGAACTGCTGAACTTCATCTACGGCCGTTGCAGCGCCGATGATCCCAAGGAGAGCGAGCTGGGCTCCTCAATATTCGCCACACTGACCGATGCGGCGCCCGATCAGTTTGTCAGCCACATGGACTCCATTTGCCAGATGTTTGCCGCTGTTCTGATCGCCGCCGAAGCCAAGGGTGACTTGGCCACGCCCACAGTAGTCAACATAACCATGGGCATGAGCTATCTGATGCCGTTCGTCAGCGGTAACACGAGCGCTGAGCAGACGGTCCTCAAGGTTCTGCCGCTCGTGATAAAGACGGTTTATGCATTCGCTCAGAAAGGTGACGAACAGGAGTTTTCCATTGTTTTCGATGTGATTGACAGCATTGCCGAGTATGTGCCAAAGCTGCTGAACAACAACGTGAAGCACCTAATGGAGTTCTGCCTCGAAACGGCCAACAATCAGCAGATCGATGACTCCATCCGTGTGCAGGTGGTGACCTTTATTGGGCGCGTGGTGCGCATCAAGAA